>CAEGAF010039035.1:0-24591 GCA_903067075.1 Micropoecilia bifurca | reverse complement strand
ATCCAAATATTATATATATATATATATATATATATATATATATTCAATCCATGCTTCAATCCATGCTTAACTCCTTCCACTTCAATCCATGCTTAACTCCTGGAAACGCAGCATCAGTAAGACCTTACAGAAAGGCCTCAAGTCTTCTTCCTCTCTAAAAATAGCAAAGGTTTGACTCACCCCAATGCTGCTTTTTAACTCCAGTTTAACCAGTGCTCATGTTTTGTTATTTACTCATTTGTTCCAAAGAGTCTCAATTTTTATTTGGCTTGTTAAGAAAGTGACTTGTTTCAATAGTCATGCCTCAGAACTGGTTGTAAGTTCACCGTAATGTTGCTAATAGTAACAATGTGGCAGGTGATTAGCTCAAGAACCGGTCTTTGCGTCTCATTGGGTTTTTTTTTCCCCTCCGGTGGAGTTAGTTTGGAGTGCCGACTCTGCAGGGGCAGCCCTAAGCTAATTTGCCTGCTGTTTGGAGCTATAATAGCTTATTGATTGTCTGACAGAGATGCAACAAGCAACATGGAAGGGCATCAGCAGGGGAGGGAATAAGTTAATCATCTCTCTGTGTGTTGCCGAGGTTTATTAATCATGTTAGCCGAGGTTTGCTCCTGCCATTTAAGTTTTCCTTCAACCCCCAAAGAGTTAGAGTATGCGTCCAGTGAGACCGATAGAACTCCGACAGACCGGTGTAGTCGTTCCTCAGTTGGCCTGCTTCACTTCGCCTGGCACCCGCCTTATTCCTGAGGGATGGAAGCTCCCCGCTCAGGGGGCCCACTTCAATCCATGCTTAACTCCTAGGTTAATTTTAGCTGTTCTTCACCATCTTGGACTCCATCTGTTGTCACACGGTTCAGGCAGCCTGAGAAACATCAGCCTGGCCTTGCTGATTCAAACCATAACTCAGATGCAGCTGGTTGAACCATCACACATTCCTTGTTCGATTCATTCCCCTTGCTAGCTGCTCCTGTGTACTTTGTACAGTATGAACAGGGCGGTTGGAAAGTGTGGTTCTCAGGGGAATTCTGGCCCATTAGCACTGCCCTTATATTCTCATGCTCCTGGTTACCTGGAAACAGGACGTGCTGTTTGACTTGTAGCCCCTCTGGTTGCCAGAAAGGGTTGAGTTTATGCTTCCTTTACTTGATTTGATCCATGCAAAGCCCTCATTGGTTCCATACTCTAACTGCATCACCATCACCACTAACTGCATCAGTGCCTTGCAAAAAGTATGCAAGTCCCTTTAACTTTTTTTTGGCTTTTTGTAACAACCTACAACTTCGGTGTATTTCAGAGAAAATTGTGTGCTAACCGTGCAATGTTAAAACTTTTTCTGTCTGAGCCACCATTCTTCAGTTTTAGGACCAGTTTTCGTTTCTTGTGATTAAAAACAAAACACACACAATTGAATGAAACTGTTACGGTCACTGACCTCTAGGGGCTCTCTTTTTGAGAGAGCTCCATGTTTTTTGTTTCAGTTCTGCCTGATTGCTGCAGGTGAAGTGTGTTGGTACTCGTCAGCCACCCTATTTAAGCAGCAAGCTGGAGACGCTCAGATCCCTCCTTCTGTTTGTCCTGGGCCTTGATCTGTGATCCTGTTGAGAGCTGACTTTCTGTGTGAAGTGATCCGAGCTTGCTGTGAGCAACTTTGAACGATTGTCCAAGGCATGTTTTGTTTTGTGGAAGCTGGTAGGGATTCTCTGCCATTTTTGTTGTAAACTGTTTTCTCCTGTTTTTTTTTTTTGGTAAGTAAGGGAGTTTAGGTTTTGTATTTTCTTATAGTTCCTTATAAAGTGGTTGTTTTATTTTATAGTTATAAGGGGGTGTTTTGTTTATTATTTTGGCCTTGGAGACCCTGAAGCATTAAAGCTCCCCTGTGGTTTTTCTTTCTTCTTGTAATTTTATCAGAATTGTAAAATAAATTATATTTTTGTTACTCATCAACTGTTTGGATTACTCTGTTTTATGTTAAACCCAGTGCCAGAATTTACTTTAGGGATTTTAGGGTGGGGTTGTAACAGAAACCAACAAAGCAGTTTGACTTGTATAGTTTTTTGCAGTCCGTTATTTTCGCATATCTTGAACATTCCGGGTCTCTTCACGGCACATAAAACTAAATTAGTATTCATTCTTTCTTTGAAAAGGCTTGCTTTTTACAAACAAGACTGAAACTAACTCTGCATTTTTCTAGGTAATTCAATATTTTGTGTCATTTGTGATTAAATTAAAATGGAAGCAAAGAAATGTTTAAAACATATTGGATCTAGCGGTTTCCATTTTTGGAAGATTTGTATTTTTTTAATCTTTTCTGAGAGGCCTTGAAATATCAATTGATGATTGATATTTCTTTCTGAAAACCACCTGTGTGGACAAATTCATACCATTTGTGAATTGTCTCAGTTGGCCATACAACGTAATTCTAAGGGCCACAAACAGACCCTGTACCACCTTTATACATCCCAGTCTTAAACACACAGTTGTGCATAATTGTCAGTTGAAGGGAAAATGACACTCAAGACACAACTTCCCAATTTAATCTAGGTTTGGACACTGAGTAAGCTGTTTAAAAACATAAATATTCTTTGACCTGCAGCATTCTGTTGCGTCTCTGGCTGCATGTTCAGGGTCGTTGTCCTGCTGGGAGTTGAACTCCCTTCTCAGACTCCAGTCTATAAGTTTATGACTCGCTTTTTTCAGGATTTCCCTCTATTTAGCTCCATTCATCTTCCCATCAAGTCTTCACATGTTGGCCAAAAAAATCTATTTTGGCCTCATCTAATCCGAGCAGCTTCAGCTGTACGCATTACATGGCTTATGGAATTTTATAAAAACGAATGGCTCTCTGACATGCCTCCCTGACATTACTGAAGGAAAGCCCTGCAGCATGGTGCATGCATGCTGCTGCCACCACCAGCAATTTTCCTCCACAAATCTAATCTGGCATAATGGTGCTGTCATCACTTTGCTTGAATGACCACAACCACATATTTGCTGTTGCCTTCCATTGTTTATGACAGACGACAAGCAAAACTTATGTCTTTCTGGTGTTACTTGGCATTCATGATGCCGTTTGTTCACTGATGTTTGAATATCTTTCTTTATGTTGAGATTATCATTTGGGTATTTAGAGATATCATGATGAAGGGGTTGAATAGCAATGTTTGGAAAACTTGTTAGCTTGGCATTTGGAAAAAAAGTTTTACCCACCATCATTAGTTGGGCTGACCATCTTTTCTATTGGGTCTAAGGGTTGTGTTGCTTCAATGTGTTGGTTTGTGTTCAGTCAGAAACTAAAGCAGGTTGATCGGTAGTTGGACTTTGCCCCCCGTTTCTTCGCCTGGCTTCTATCAAAGTGACTGAAATGCACAAAACTGTGGGCGCCGAGAGAGAAGAGCTGAAGCAATGAGATCATATAAACACAGAGACAGGGAATCGTTGACCTCGCACCCCCTTTGCATACACATGCCATCGCTGACCCGATGGCCGAATTCCTAACTGGCAGCAAGCAGGAGAAACATCTGGCCAAGGCGTCCATATTAACTGCCTATACCGTCCTCAGGTTTCCTCTGCTGAGATACTGCGACAGAATCGGCGCGTCGCCTTGATGAGAGATGAAATGCCTGCCTGGAATCTAATGTTTTCAGATCAAACACGCCGAAGGACAGATTGCAAGGACGAACAAAGACATAAAGAGTAAATTGCAGACAAGCTGCCATTAAGTGTGGGATAAGAGAGTTAAAGGAGGAGGCTGCAGTTGGGCCGACAGTCTCTGTTGGCTCGCGAGGCAGAGATAAGGAGACAGGTGGTGTTCTGTTCTCTAAGATCTCTGACAGCTGGCAACTCTCTCGCTATAAGCGTGCTGCGTGTGTCTGTGTGTGCCCACGAGAGTGTGTGTGACATTTGTTTGTGAATGCATGTATGTTTATAGCTACATGTGCATTTCATTGGTGATGAACCTTTCCCAACTGAAATATTGGCAGAAAAAAAGCTTTTGTTGTGTGTTTTCATGGCAGTACAATGCACAATCCTAACCCATGCCAACTTATTGTAAGATTTTATTTTTTGTTTAATTTAACTCTTAAGCACCTTATTGATTCTTCCTTAAGAAGCATTGTCTACTGCTGGTAGGAAAAGGAACAGATTTTTCATTTTTTGACCTGCAGAAAGTTGGTGAGCTCTGGTCATCAGCCAATTTCACGGGGGAGGATCGATTTTTCAAATGGTTTAGTTTGTTTGACACAGTGCAGTGTGAAGGAAAACTGCACCAGCTGAAAATGTAACAATGTTGACATTTTCATCCCCAATTGAACTGAGTGAAAACACCCTTTTTCTAAGCTCAAAAAAGAAAAAAAAGTGTTTCTTATATTGCTTGATATAAGATGGTATATCATCTTATTGATATACCATCTTATTCTGCTTCTACCATCTGATGATGGTAGAAGCAGAATTAGGAAGCAGAATTAGGATAAAGATAGAAACTTCCGTCCTCTGGTGCCCTGAACCAATTTTATTTTATGACCGGTGATTTGTCGCCATGAAGAAATATGCCAGAGTAAAATATAGACATAGATTTTTCTTTTCTTTTTCATATTCTTTATGTCCTTGCAGTATGCCACTGTTGTGCATTTTGGTCAGTTTTCAGTTCTTCGCCGTATTGGCTTTGGTTTTGTTCCATATTGAGTACGTTGTTTGATCTGGTGTCTTTAGTAGCCAGTGAGAAGAGCTTGTGTCATCTCAGTGCCAGGCTGCTTTTGTTTGCAGGAAAAAAGAAAAAGAAATTTGCTAGTTCTAAGGGGTCCAGAGGCACTTATTTGCTGTTGGCAAACAGAGGCCATCTTCAGTGGTGAAGCAGTTGGTTGCCACAGTGGCCCCAGCAGCTGGCTTTCATCCCAAAGCTCTGCACAGACCGTAAGTCATTCTTAAATGAAATTCACTGGCAGACTCAGAATCCAGATTCCCCTCCAGCACTGCTTTGAGCCTACACAGGGAGAATCAATTGTCTTGACTACTATTGATTGATGTCAACAGGTATAAGTGACCCTTTTTTCTCTGCTTTTCCATTATTATTTTTAAGTCTGTGTGATTCAGTTCAGCTTCTGATCTGCAGCAGAGCAGTTATCCTGCACCGCATGTCACAGTCACTCTAAATGGACTGTATACTTTTTTGGTGATTAGGATATTTGTATATTCAAAAGAACAAAAATCTAACTGTAATCTAAGATTAAATGGACCCCTTCCCTTTTTTCCAGCAGGGACAAGTTCCTGATCTGAGTTTACGGAAATACAAATGAAGCTACATAATTATTTATGCACTGTTTTGTAAATAAAGTCATTTGAATGTGTTGAGTTTAATATGTTTGAATTATTTTGCAAGTCACAGCAGTTTTGTACCTGTTTAATGGGGAGTATCATGTATTTTCCAATCCTAGTTCCATTTTATAGCATAATCAAGTAACTACTTTATCTTCAGGTGTTATGAAAATGTTGTATAAATTTGACTTTAAATCAAAGCCGGGTCTGACCAATTGAAATTAGGCTCTGTTTCTTAAAAAAATGCTACTCTCAGGTAATCATCCTTTCATTCACAAATGTTGAGACATTTTTGTTGATCAATCATTTCAATGGTGACTTAATATTGTGAATGAATCCTTTCAAGCCAGAAAAGCATTTCTAACTCTGACATTCCTTGTTTGGTATTGGAAGAAGCAGTAATGATTATTTGGAAAAACACTGAAGAAAAATTAACACACCAGAATTTAAAAATAATTATTATTAGTCATCAGGCCTCAAAGAAGAAATGTCGCAGCCTCTTTCAAGCTTGAATTGTACTTTCAGAAAAATGGTTTCCTTTCATCCCAAACACAATTTCCAGCTACTTCACTTCAGGCATAGCAATATAAAGCCATCATTGTCCTCCAGACATACATGTTATCTTAGCTGTCCTCATATTCCTCAAAGTATATACATTTTAAACATCATCTGGTATTTGTCTTGACAGCAAGGTTTCAAAGAATCCAGTAACATTCACTGCACTTCATACCCCTTTTCAGACATATTCAGCAAAAAAGTGGTGTATTTGTATGTTCTTGTGTATGTGTGGTATGTAGTAGGGTGTTGCTTTTACACTTACGCATATGTACTTTGGACTTGTTTTATCTTGTTGGAAAGTCTGAAATAGATTCATCAAGTTCAATTCAATTCAGGTTTGATGTCGCAAAAATAATAAAAAGTCAAATACCACACAATGTAGGAGACTCCCAGGACAGAGAAAATATACGAAAATAAGAGAAAATTAGACCACATTCTTATTTTTTATTTTTTTTTGGTAAGTGTCTTGCTGTCTGCAAAGTGTCACGGGACAGGAGATCAAGGTGACTATCCCACTCAATCCAAACAGCCCTGCAAGCCAATGGCCACTGGCTGCTCATCCCCGAGGGCAGGCAGGCAGAGCGAAGCGTAAACCCTTAAAGCAGGTTTTTAAACAAACAGTCTGCAGAGGAGCCTGCGTGTGGCTTTTCTGTTCAAATGCCTCCGTCTCCCTCTGCGCTCCCATCCGGAGCAGCACTGTTTTACTGTCTGATTTATCTCTGCAAGGTGAGATAAGACTCTCCCTCAGTCCGTCTGTTAATCCTCTGAGCCACAGATGGCGGGACTGGCACCGGTTTTCTTCCTAGACAAAAGCTTTGCTGGATGGAAATGGTAGACTACACATTAAACTTAAACCTGTGTTACTTTGACTGCATTCCAGGGAAAATCCATTGAAGCATAACAGAAGCATTTTAACAGGTTTTGTACTGACAAAAGAATTTTAGCTATTTTTTAAGGTAATGGAAGTGTGGAGGTACTGGTCAGCTTGAGATGATTAATAATTTTGATTTTGTTTGATACAAAATACACTCCTGCTATATTTTAAAGTTATTAATACTGCTGTGAAACTCTATGCCGTTCTTTGTAAAATATCAAACAGATAAGCTGATTTTAGCTCTTTAATTAGCCAGGCTATGTGCTCAGGTAGCTAACTTGTGCTAGCTTTGTACTTCTTTGCTACTTGTGGTTTGCCTTTGTAACTTAAAAAAATCAACTTTATGGTAAAAATAATGTTGGTTCACATTCAGATTCCATAAGGTATCTGTGTGGGGTTTTTTAATAAAATGACGATCTAGTGCCTAGTGAAGCTACTTGATGGATTTTGTTGATCAGTTAATAAAGTGTGTTTTTCCACCGTTACTTAAAATAAAACGTATTCAAAGAATGTTTACTTTTTTAAAGCAGTGTTTCTCAAACCTTCTACCAACACCACTTCAGTAAATATTAGAGATGTGCCGATTGATCAGCCACCGATCACAAATGGCCGATTTCCGTGAAAAAGTGTATGATCGGTGATAGCGGATGACGGTCTTTTGCAGATCACCTGTATCTCATTCGCAGCCTGCGTCTCTTTCCTTCACTCTGCGCAAACGCGCAGCAGTAAATCCTAAAGCAGTGTTTCTCAACCTCTTTTGGCCCAGCACCCCCCCCCCCCCCCCAACCCAGATCCCTCAACGCCCCCCAGTAGCGCAAAGAGTGGGTATGCAGGTTTCACCTCGCTCACGTAAAGAGGTAAAGGTAGGGAGTTTACCCTTCACGTATCGTCGCCTGGGAAGGGGCGACGATACGCCTAGGGGAGGCGCCGATTTATGCGCCGATAAATGTGTAGTTGCGCCCCTGCAAAATAACTTGCAGGTTACTTTGCACTGGCCGTTATTTTATTATTGACAATAAAGTTTACCTTCGACCAAAGGCATCCCAGCGCCCCCCTTTTGTAAAAATGTCCGCCAGCGCCCCCTGCCGCCCACGTTAAGAACCGCTATCCTAAGCAATGTGATGTGGAGCTATAACGCTGAGAGTGAACGGGGAAGTTTGAAATATTAGAAATATTAAGGTCAACTAAATTCTCGTGGTGGGGGCGAAAGGACCCCCGGAACGCCACGGACCGACGTTGTTGTCACGGTTGCCTAGAGATGGACACTACGCAGGACACTACGCAGCCGCGGTGAGCTGGTGTGAAGATACAGACGTGAGTGGGAAGATGCAAATCCCAGGCTGAATAATGTTAGTGTAAGATGATTTATTTTTTCTTTTCAATTAATATGGTTTCATGTGAGGTTGGTTATTTGCTGGGGATGTTCCATGGATGAGTGGGGGCGCTGTGCCTTTGAGAGAATATATTTCCTTCTTCTTCGGGGGTTTTGTTCTTCTTCATATGTGTGACTGAGACGTTAGGCTGTTCCTTGAGGCTGTTTAATAAAAGTCTGCACAGCTACGCTATTCCCTCTCAGTGTCTGCTCCTTCACGACCCACGACCTCTTATTTTCATGGTGACACTGATTTAGATCACTACACAGTGTTACATTAGTGAGGATTAATAAAGACATTTTTTAAAAAAAATGTGTCCATCTTGGCGCAGTTTGCTGTATGATATACAGAGTGGATCAGGAGAGGAACTGCAGAACCTAAAGAACCAGACATCAGTGATAGCTGGTCCTTTTAAGGCAGGGCTGCAATGAAGTTGAAATGTGTTTTGGGGGATAAAGTTCATTTTCTAGGCAAATATTGACTTTGCAATTAATTGCTGTTAAACTGATCACTCTTTATAACATTTTGGAGTATGCTATATGCAAATTGCCATTATAAAAACTGAAGCAGTAGACTTTGTAAAAATTAACATTTCAATCATTTTCAAAACTTTCCCAATGACTGTACTGTGGTATCAACGCATGGACCAATCGGATCTCCAAATTATGCCCCGCCTTTTCCATGACAACTTTAGCACACACAAAAAATGTGTCTCACACATAGAAAAATGTCTCACAACTGAGTCTCTCACATACAAAAAATGAGTCTATATTTTATTCGTTTATAAGTGCAATCTTAGTTTTATGTGTAAGAGAGAAAAATTGTGTGTCTGTGTGATATGTTTAGTAGTGTATGTGCACAATGTTAGTATTTTGTTTGCGTGTGAGATAAAAACTGTATGCATGTGTGATATTTTACTAGTATATATGTGCAATTTTCATATTTTATGTGTGCATGAGTCTTTAGTAGTTTGTGAGAGACAAAACATAGATTTTGTCCTAAACGGCCCTTCATATCCTCTCTCTCCTCCTATGTTCAACCAATCAGAACCAGCATTAATCAGCTATCCATGCAATCAGGAAGGAGTGTTTATTTTGATGCAGCCTGTGTTTGACTTTGAATGAATGTTTCCTTTTTTACTTGACATTATTTGATATAGGCAGATTTATTTGACTCATGTATAATTTATGAGCCTTACTATTAAATATTATTTTACTAATGGTAGGTTTTTCAGTTGTCCTTTTGACTGAATAACTGCTGTATTGTGCCTGCAAGTGTGTTGCTTGTTTTATGCCAAAACTAGGTGACTTTATTGACAGATTAATTTTGTCAGATCACATAACTCGATTTATAACTCGAGCAAAAAATCAACAGTTAATCCAGGTGATCGGCCTCCTGGGTGATCGGTATCGGAATCGACAGCAAAAAACCTGATCGGAGCATCCCTCGTAAATATGTTTTTGACACAACAGCAATTGCTAGTTTTGGACTCATGTAATATTAAATAATCCTCTGACTGGAGCCATGCTGATGTGCACTGTATATATTTTTTTCATGCAATTCCCTTTGACTTTCAACTGATTTTGGTTGAAGTACTGTAGAAAATATAATCAACTGTTCACTTTAAAGTCGAGTTAAGACAGTTGGGCTCCACTCCTGTTCAGCCGCATGATACAGATGCTCTTTGAAGTGAGTTTGTGAAACAAAGTGAGATTCATGAGACTCAAAGGAAAATATATGAACACAGATTTGTATATTTTATGTATTGTGTGTGTATATTAATATATTAAGTGCACTTAAAATGTGTGCAACTCAAACTGAAGCTGGGGTGTCAGTCAGAGACTAGAGAGACACCCCTCAGAGTTCTGTGACTTTGTGCATTTCCATCCCTGGTTTTTGTAAAGATTTTGCTGATTTTAGCGCAGATTCCTTTTCAAAACTACTGTTAGAGTAAACATATTTTTCTTTTTTTTATTTTCTTACCTGCAGTGAGGTATCAATAATTACTTACATAGGGAATAGAACACACAGCAGTTTCTATATAGCCAGTTTTGCTAAAGTTGTTTGTGCATACCTTCTCTCTAGTATGTAGGTCAGTGTTTCTCAACCCTGGTCCTCACCAATCCCCTGTCCTGCATGTTTTAGGTATTTCCCTTCTGCCACACACCTGAATTGTATCTCGGGTGACTAACAGGCTTCTGCAGTACTTGATGGTCATGCAATCATGTGAATCAGCTGTTCTGGATTAGTGGCACATCTAAAGCATGCAGAGCAGAGGGTGGTGAGGACCAGGGTTCAGAAACACTGATGTAGGTAATGAAAAATGTTTACAGTCCACATGTTGAAGGTTAACACACCTACATAGTTAGCATAACTGTTGCTAATTAATTATATATTTTTAATGTTTTCATTTCACCTGGTAGAACCTAGATTTAGTGTATTCACTGATCATCATTACATTTTTTTAAGGATGAAAATGACTCATTTCATGCAAAATTTCTGTGTAAAATTCTATTTGGAACCTTGATTAGCACTCTTATCCTGTGTCAACTTTGTTTTGAAACCTTCTGGCAGAGATCAATGTCAACTGAAGTCCACATTTATACATATACAGATTATAACCTCTGAGATGGGGAAATAAAGCCTCTGACATTAATACTAGACAACATTTGAATTGTAAAGAGAGTCATTTTGCCATCAATTCAGCCAACAAATATGCTGCATCACCAAACTGCATCAATTGCCCCCCCAGATGTCCTTTCACAACATTAACCGTTTGATCATGCTCCAATGAAGTGTTGTCACACATTCTTGAGGACTAGCACCGGAATAATGAAATTTTGCTCAGCTACGTGCAACGTTGAGGGTGGAATTTCACATCGAGGCGATGAGTGAAAGGTGAGAGAGGCGGTGTGCTAACGGTGTTCAGCTGCAGAGCATAAAACTGGTTGGATGTCGTCGACCTAATCAAATGACCTGCGCTATCAAAAGGAGATTTAATGAAATGCTCCGCCATCGCCACTTCACAAAGAAATTGGCACTTTTCCATGCCTCTTTACATTTTTGATAAATGCTAAATACTTGAGACATAAGAAGCACAAAACAAGCAGCTATACTTTCATTCATCCTCACAAACATTTGCGTCGGCCATGAACACAGCAGTGCTGGGGAAGGAAATAATGCATCACTTTAACATGGAGTACAAAATGATGTAATGCAGGGATTTAGTTCTTGAGCAGCACTTATGTTCTGGATACCTCTGTCTCTGTTGCAGGTTATTACTGTATGGCATATGTTTTAAAGAATAGTAGATGGACATAAGGGCCACTAACACAGTGTTTTTACACCATTTCCACCTCGGTCACTACATTAGCTGTGTTACCATTGATCACATAATTGCATAATTTGACATTTTGAAAATAAATTTGCAAAATGGAAACATACAAATTTCAAAAAAGCTCAATGAAAGGTTTTGGTGCCAGGACGAGGCACCAAAACCTTTCTTTTTTTACCATGTTGAAATTGTTTTGTTTTTTTTGCTAAACCGAAACGGAAGCATTTTTTTCACAAAACACAATTCATGCAAAAACCAGCTAGATGTGTCCTTTGGTGCAAACCACGAAGAGAAAGGCGACAGGCAGTAGTTGGGAGGACCATGGTGCAGCATGTTTTTAATTAATTATAGCATGAACAAAACTTATTCATGAAGTGATTTTAATTGAGTTTCATATTTAATGGAAAAATCACAGTTGCAAAATTGTGCGGGTTTTGTAACATTAGTGGAATATAGGCAAAATTTTGCGCACATTTGAAATGGAAATGCAGTTATTGTAGCACAAGTGCCTATGAATAAATATTAAATTAGTATTTTAAAAAAAACATACAGCCACCACTCTTCCAGTGGTCTGTGGGGATTTTCTCTCTTTTTTCCACAGATGGTGGTCTTAGTGGTCAGCCTTAGCTTACTAACAACTGTTATCCTTCTGAAAGTAGACTGGAAGGCCTAAGTCTGTGTGGGAGCCTGTGTAGGAAGACACTTTTTTCTTCCCTCTCTCTCGCTCTCTTTCTCCCTTCCCTTCTTGAACCCTACTTCCACATTTTTCAGCCAGCAGGGAGTCGCTCTTTAAGGGCTTTAAAATAATCAGTGTTGAGCTGTCTAATTGAGCCTGGGCTGACCCCTGAATGTGACCGTGCTGTCTGGTTTCCATCCATGCGTTTGATTGAAATGGGAAAAGTAGACAAGGATCCAACTTATTCATTTATGTTGGGCAATGTCGTGTACTGCACAGCCCGGCAGTGGATTAGCACTCTTTAGATGAGTCCGCCATGCGGGGGACAGAGGGTTCCCACTTTCCAAAGACTCGATGGAAGAATGGAATGCGCAGCACACTGAGGACAAGGACTGAATTCCGAGTCATTTTTCAGTCAATGTCCCTTTTAAACTTTTTTGTGTTAAGATTGTATATTTGTAGCTTTTTCCTAGCCCTGTCCCTATTTAGAGAAAAAGTAATAATTGAACTCGTCAACATTTCTGAGAAAATATATTTCAAAAGGCCAATCCACCATCGGCCAATACTAACATCGGTTAGAATTGGCCAAGGTTAGTTGGTCATTTTTCAAAGTGTAGCAAAGTATATAATGTTGTCACCTTCCTAAAATAATGGCCCATGTCATGTTTTGCCAAGTGATTTTTTTATTTTATACATATATACCTAAATCATCTTGTTTCCCCCTCCAAAATTACTTTTAACAAAAAATGACTTAGGCCAATTAGTTTATATTGGTAAATGTTGTTTTTCAGATGTAACAGCAATATGAATTTCGGAATATAGGTATCGTCTGAAATGCTCACGTTGGTGCATCTCTAATAAGTAATTGACAACATGGTTATTTGACACACTTGGTGCGTAAGACTCCACTGCTCAAAAGCTGTAAAATATTGGTACAATTAGTCCAAACTGAATTATGATGGATATAAAAAAACTAAAATAAAGAGCACAAAGATTGGTAGCAATTTATTTTTACCAAGCGGAATGGGGAATACATTCTGAAAATGCTAATATTTATTTCCCCACACTATTATTTCTCCACACTTATTTAGCCTTAAAACTAATGAAAACAAATCCAACCATGTGAGAAGAATTTATGTTTCACAAAAGGGTCAATATGCAAGTATGCTGGTCAAAAGTTGCTCTTTTTAAACAACCTTATGGTAATGCTTGTGTCTGCTGTGGATTAAACACATCTGGCATGACCACAACTGCATCCATTTATTCACAGTCCTACATAAAGCATGATGTCAAATACTGAGTGAGAGCTAAATCTGCAGGCATGCATTAGACCTAAGCCACTGTGTAATTAAATATTAGCTAAATCCTTGCTGTACTGCTGAGAGTTGACCTAAAAAACAAAAACAAAACAAAAGAAAAAACAGAAATGTGCAACTGGAATGCACAACTACCCTTTGGCAACACATCTGGTCTTCTGTGTTTATATTTAGCATAATTTAATTAGACCATCAAACAGCTTTTGTTGAAGTATCTTAACCTTAAATTGGGATTCTGAAACCTCTTTTTTAGGTGTTTTCAGTTTAGGCTGTTCTTACATTGCCTTTATTTCTGAGAAATTGGGGCTGGTATGAAATCTTTGTGCTCTGCATATAACTGGTCATAAATAAAATATCACAGTTGGCTTTGTTGCTATATATCTCTGATGATCTCAGCCTGCCTTTTGCAAATATATTTTTAAAATTTATTCAAAATATTCACAGAACATTAAGAATTGTTTTTTTTTTTAGAAATGGAAAGTAAAATGGGTCTCTACTTTAGGCTCTCTGGGATATCACCATTTTAATGCAGTCTACAATGATGGACATCTTCTACAAGTATTCCTTTTTAAGTCTAAACTAAAAAAAAATAAATTGCAGATTGTTCTCAGTTTTTGTCTGCATTTCTCTTTGTTTTTCATGGAAGCAATTAATTGTATTAACAAATTTACCTTTATATCAACCCTCTATACTTCAATCTGTCATTTTTGTCTGTACAGCTCTGTCTCCTCTTTGTCAAAGCCTAAGGATTTATTGCCACTTCTGAGGAAAAATAAAATATTTATCTAAAGGTTAAAGCTTGAGTGCAAGATGTTCCCGTGTCCCTCTGTTATCAAATCGTGCTTTTGTCAATTCATTTCGGCCTGTACTACTCCCACCACTTAGTATTGGTTTATTTCTCTCTTTTTTTTTGGATAAAGCTGCCCTCACGCTGATTTCTTTCCTGCAATGTATTGAAAAATGTGTACTATGTGTGCAGAAACACGTGGAAATGAAGAGAAACATCAAGTATGGTCACGTCTTTGCAGTATATGTGTCAGCAGAGAGTGTATATTGGAATTAGGGGTGTGGTATTTACAGTGTTCAACCACCAAAAGACCATGTAAGCTACTTTTGGCATGACATCACCGTCTGATTGTATCTAATTTAATTTATTTTTTTATATTAAACAACTGCACCCAAGTGGTCACATAATTATTAGTGTTGCTGTCCATTTGGCTTTCATTTTCAAGCATCTAGCATGCTGATGTGAGTGAAATGTCTGCAAAATTGTTGCTTCTATATTTTGGTAAGTTTTGTAGCAAAAATGTCAAAAAATTTTGTTGTTACAAGACAAATGATAAATGTTTTTGAAATCTCCAGAAATGCAATATGTCCAGCATCCACTGCATTTCTATGTTCCCATATATTCATAGGTAATAGAATGAGCATATGACTTCCTACAAATTAGAAAAACCTCCTTTTAATAAGTAGTGCTTGTTTTTTTCTCTTTCAGCGTCTCACAGGCCTGTCCTCTCAACCAGAGGCAAAATTGACATTTACCTCTCCTTTACACAAAGAGCACTGGGGAGCCCAAATGGGGGATCGAGGGGAGAAGCTGGCAACTTCAGGGCACAGACCAGATGGGTTAACTTGAAAAGCATGGCATTGTAAACCAAATTGAAATTAATAATCCCTGTTTTGTGTGCCTCGATTGAACAATGATGTCCTTCCTGGGCCTGGGAGAGACTTTCACACCGAGGGGAGAGTCGGGCCTTCACCGCATCCGACACTCTATTCACATCACTGCTCTCAATTACCTGCCACAGAAATGCAGCACTTTGTAGACTCAGGCAAAATTACCTCACATAATTCAAGGCAGAAACCATGAAGTGAATAAATTTGAATATTCATTATGCATCTCTTACTTTATAGTAAGTATGCACCTTCCAGAAGCTGGCTGGTCCTTACCATCTGTGTATATATTTATGTATATATAATATACAGAACACATAGTGCCATGCACTTTTTGTACATTTTAATGCAAAGCAATGGAAGGATTTCCATATAAAGTAGCCCCCAATTTCTGAAGACCATTTGACTTTCCCTTTTTTGCAAAGGGGGCATGACCGTGTTCCCTGTGGGCCTGACACGTCTGAACAAAGAAAAGTGGGGTCCAAATCTCCCCTCCTCTTGCCCAGGCTTCCACCCAAACTTTTCTTGCCTCTCTTCATTCAGTACCTCCAGGATGCTGCGATAATTTTTTTTGGTGAATGTTGCGGTCTAAAACGATTGATTTTGCGGCACCGTTTTGAAAAAAGTTGCGATGAAAGTTGCACGTTTTTTTTTCAGTTGGTCTTACAAAACATGGTCTTATAAAGTTGGAATTACTGCACATAGCCTTCCCCCAATGAAAGACAGCCTTATTATGAATAAATAAAGATTTTTTTTTCCTCAGATAAAATAAATGAATAAACTGAATCTCTGTCATGATAGACCAACAGATACATGATAGAATAAAAAACATCTGAGGAGTTGTCAAAGTGCCAAAGAAAAAGTCCGTGTTGGTCGTTCAAGTTATGTTTATACAATAGAGGCAAATTCTGCTGGACTCAAAATGTTTTTTTGCCAAAAACAACAACAACAAAAAAACTATATCCGTTTAGTTTTGCACATCATTTATCTTCCAGATTCGGCTTTCAAGAGACAAAAATAGGAAGCTATTTTTGTCAAAATGAATTGGTCAAAATTCAGCTGAGTTCCAGTGCTTGTCTAGGAACTAATCAGAAAACATTAAGGTCATTGGAAAAGTTGCAATGTCTAGTAAAAATTTGCAAGTGATTACTGAATTCATTAATAGTTGTCACTTTCTGGAAGGATTTCATATTGTTTTAGTGCATTTCAGTCTAAACTTCATTAATAATCCTGAGTTTTCTTTATGTTTTCAATGACCAATGATGTTTTAGTCTTCTTTTTGACATTTTAATAAGAATGTCTGCCTTCAAATCAATAATCAAACCCCTTTGAAACACCTTTTCTAATTGCTTTCACTGGTTGTCTATAAATGTGCACAGCAGAACCAGGACACTAAACCTGCTCCTTGTGTTATTTGATGCACCCATTCTTTAATTATCTTACCAGCCTAGTCTGTCTTATCATTCATTGTTCTGCTTTTTTGTTTTTTGCTGCAAGCGCCTTGTTCTGCAGCAGTCTAATCCACGCCTTTTGTTAAACCATTATTCCTATTGGGAGTCGATGAAATAATAGTCGATTACATGAAGTTAAAATTTTTTATGCCATTTTCTATGGTTTTACTGGAAACTGGACCATTAAAAACCCGATTGAGCTAAGAAAAAATAAAGTAATTATTTTTTTTATTAAAAAAAAATTATATATTATATAAATTATATATATAAGTGACTGTGCTAATAGATTTCTGGCCGTCACTCCTGAATTTAGCTTTTGTTTTTTTTTTGTTTTTTTTTTTACAAATTTGTCCCAGAGGCTGTTAGTTGCTGACTGGCTCTAAGGAAAGATTAATGCCGAGCTGAATTTGGAAGGAAACCTTTCTCACCAAAAGCTTTGGTGGAGCCTGTGCACTCAGTATTTAAACAGAGCCAAACACACACACAGCACACGCAGATACCTCTAACTTGTGAATGTCACACTCTGCTGCAGCCCTGCTCTGTTGATGGTGGGCTAAATGATCCATAGCCATGTATATGGAGTGCAGCTCCGCTCATTGGTCACAGACACTTGCATTTTATTGAACTTACAACATTAAGTCCATACAAATGTTGACTCGTGTATTATCATCAAAGCTACTAAGAGAAAGACAACGCTGCCATTTCACTTTGGCCCTGACTATACTACATCAGTTATTTATCTCTCTCTCTCTCTCCCTCTCTCTCCCTCTCTCTCTCTCTCTCTCTCTCTCTCTCTCTCCCTCTCCCTCTCCCTCTCTCTCTCTCTCTCTCTTTCTCTGTGTGTTAAAGATGTTCCAGTCAGGCCTGTTAGCTCAAATACTAAGGTGATACTGTTTATAAGGTAAAATACCACATTGCAAAATCACAAAACAGATTAGTTTTGTGATTTTGTTGGACTTAACTTGCTCAGCAATAATATTCCACAGGCTGCTGTCTTTCCTGTCTGTTTTTCTTGACTGCAACAAAGATTTTGTCCCGACCAGAGCATCTGAAAATCTGCTGGATAAACAAGTTTAATTTTTCCGCAGCCGCTACTTTACAGCAGGACTTTAGAGGTTCTTGTGCCAGATAACCACTGCACACCTTCAGGTGATGCTTGCTATGATAAGGGAACCAGCACACTGTTAGGCAGGTGGTCATCATGCTAATCCTCATGAGTGTGTATTTTCTTTACAAGAAAAAATATTTACTATCTAACATTGTGCCAGTAGGAATAAAAGTGTACGTGGTTCTACCAAAACATGTGAAGGAGGGTTAAAGTATGTTTTTGTCAATTCTGTCAATTCTCTTAATATCTTTCATCACAAACTTTGCTTACTTGTCCAAATACAGTTTGTGTTTAAATGAAACACTCAAACACAAAAAGAAAAATGTTGTTTTGGTTTTTCCTTATATGACTGACAGACAACAAAGATGAAAATGCAGAAGGATGCCTCATGATAGCTGTGCTAATGCTACTAGCAAATGCTGTAGCTCTGTTGTTTCAGAGCAACTTAAAAAGTTCTGGAAAGCTGCTGTATCTGCAGCAGAGAAGTAAAAAACCTCCCAGACTATGCAAGCTAACGCTGTTTAAATATTAGCTTCTCAGACATGAGGGGGTGCTCTCGTAGATTAGCTTGCTAGATGTAAACTACAAAATTATATTTTTATAAATGAGGGCTGAATTGTCCTAACTTTTGGCTTTGGATAAAACAAACCCTAACAAGACGAGTACTGTGATTTAAGAAATGTTGCCACTTTATCAAAAATGGTTCAAAATATCTGACATATTTCTTAGTATCAGTACTGAGTTTAAAATGTTTGTACTGTGATACTAATGGGGAGGATTACCTGTTGATTTCTGTTTTCCTCTTGTTCTCATGTATTTTGACTTTACAGATTAATCCCATTATCCTCAGCCTCCTCCACTCTGGAGCCATGTCCTAACATTTTGTCCCAAAGCTGGCATCCACTACCATGTGGCATTGCTCTAAACCTCAAACAGTTTACTCTCTGTTCTATTAATAAATGCCTCTGACAAACTATTGACTAAAAAAAATAAACGCCCTCAAGTTGGAATCCATAGACAGAAAAAAAATAGAACGTATCCTGTTGGTGAAACTGCTTGTTTGGAAAAGAGAAATGATCTTTGTGCCCTGACTGAGGTCTGCTGCTGTGATGAATGGCTGTGTATGGTGTTTTTTTTTTTTTTTTACTGCTCTGGGCATTCCACTGTCTGGGCTGTTTACTGTTACCACACCTCACTTCTCTGTGTGTAATGGTAACCAGCCTCAGTCACACATGGGGCTGTCAATGCCAAGCACATTGCCCCAGTGTAGTTCTTCTGACCCCGTTTCAAAGCTGATGCACTCTGCTGGCCGGAGCCATCGCATTCCAGCGACATAGCTTCATGGCACGTAACTTGGGAGATCTGAAGTGTAGAAACCAAAACAGCGTTGCAGCTGCAGAGGGGAATCATCGCGAACAATTGTGAACATGACAGAAGGGTGGGTGGGTTGGAGGGGGTAATGTTCAGCTGCATTTTAAACCATTAGCTACTGTCTCAAACTGTCCAGGCAGCACAGCTGTATGTTATTATTTTCTTTATGTCAGATAGATTATGTGGCTTGTTAAGGCAAGATTTAGAGTCTGTAAATCTACATTAGCTGTAGAAAGGAGGGGATGACCTTTCTAACTGTAATTAGACAGAGAGCCTGCCTCCAGCTTCACCGCCTTAGAACCCAGGCTCGGCGGCGACCCCCATCACGACGTGCGGACATCCATTGATTGGTCGGGGACAGGTGAGGACGGCAGTGCGACCTTCGGTTGGACCACGTGCGAGCAAGTCCGTGTGGATTTGCGTGCGTCTCTGTTTCTTGTTAGGGAGGCAGCAGGCCTGTTAAAGAAATGTTGACGCCCGCTTTAGAACGCAGCACCTCAAGTCTGGATTTTCTTTTTCCACCAGCTAAATGAGTCTTTTATTTGTACTTACTGATTCGGAAAATCTCAGCCACAGTGGGAAAAAATAAAACCTGCTGTGGTTTGAGAGCCATCGTTTTCCCTTAACCAGTTTAGAGTTTAAGCAGCATATTGGTGTTAACCTCAGTTAAGGTTTGCTGAAATATAAGAGACAACAATACAGTAACCTAAAATTGAGGTGAAGCAAAGGACTGTTTTGGGGGCAGGCCAGAGGAGAAGGACATTTCTCAGAAAAAAAGAGTTCACTGGATGTTAAAACCTCTAATTATTGAAATGGTTGTGCTTCTTAATAATTATTTTTCCTGCAAGCTTTTCCTGGATTTTTAACATCCATTCTTGCCGTAATGCTGGGTCCCTTTGCTGTCCATGGCTGTTTTTTATTTCTCCTGTTTTTCTAAGCCGTCTGTTCCCTTTTTGCAGGTAGCGCAGCATTGTGATAGACAACAAGCCTTCAGTTCAGCTAGTTATCTCTTCTTTTCACCTTCCTCTCCACTTTCTTTCACAAGCTTTTTTCTAAGGTAGTGTTTTTTAAAGTATTTATCACAGACATTTTAGCTGCAGTTGACCTTGCATGGTCTGCTACAGTGCCTTGATTGCACATTTTGCCAAGATACAAACCTGAACTTGAGTGAATTTAATTAGAGTTTTGTATGAGTCTTCAAACGGCAGTAATGTAGAAGAAAATTATATATTTTTAAGTTTTCGCTTTGTGTTCACCGATTGCAGATTTCTGGCCGATCACCGATTTTAATTTTTTTTTTTAAAGCTTGATCTGCTGATTCCGATTTTGCCCAATACCGATTTTTTAACACTGTCAGGTGTCATGGTGATGCTCCAAACTTATTGTCTTGAAAAATATTGAACAAACACCGGTGAAACAATGCAAACAAGTTTTAACTATATATTAGGTAGCACTTTTAGTCATGTTGAGACCTTTGTGGAGACAGATGAGACTGGTTTCATCTCATGTGTATTTATCGACCAATCAATGATCAACAAAAATTAAGAAATTGGGGACTATTAATCAGCTGGGTGATCAATCAGTGTACCCCTACTTGCTACAATTAGTAACTCTGAGAGTACAACTCGTTCTTTTTGGAGGTCACCTAATTAGTGAATAGCGGAAACTTTGTGTAATTTTATGTTTTATTTGCAGTCTGCCAGTTACAAGGAAGAAGGTAGAACACATGTGAGTTAAAAGTTTAACATTTTTGGCCCGTTCGCAAAAGCACTTTGAGTGGTGGAAAGACAACGCTACTGAAAACATAATGCTCCGAGGGAAACATGGATGTGTTTCTTCAACAGGATAATGGATGACTCCAAACTATTTCTTGAGTGGAACTAATTGGATGCTACACTTTCAAATTTTGTTTGTAATTTCTTCAATTAAATACAATGAAGTTTACTTTAGTAACATAAAAAGTGCCAACCATCTTACTGTATTATTTAATTTTCTAAGAATGTACTTCCGTCCACGCTGTCGAAACGTCACTGTTTTGCTTTAATGTTAAGCGGCTAGTGCTACATTTCACGGCTCTCCTTGCCATTTAGCGGTGCACAACTCCCCGTTTCCCTTCCAGCTTGACTGTGCTAGAAGACTAAAACCCTTGTTGAGGTGTTGTTGTGGTTGTTGGCACAGACGTTTTCTCAAGGGGCTCCTTCAACTTTTCTCTCCTCCTTTAAGTGTCCCTGGCCCCTGGCCATCAACTCCCACCTCTTCTTGCCTTCGCCACAAAGCTGCTGTCAGTTCCCGGTCCACATGTTTAAGGCCTTCAAGCCTTTTATTTGAGACCCAGGCTCTGGTTAGGCGTCACTGTTCCAGCAACAGATAGGGCACCATGAAAGGGAGGGTGCAGGCCTCCATTCAGCTGTCCGGAAAGGCACTGAGGAAAGCTAGACAGAAAAAGTGATGGAAATAAAGTGAAAACACTCTCCTTGGAACAATTGCTTTCTGCTCGGCTGACACTATGTACTCTGAAGAGAGGTATCTTTGTGTAAAGAAGTAGAGTGACTATTCACCCACACAGAGTGCCCTCAGTTCATAAGGCTACTTAAAAAAAATGTGTGAAAATGGTAGTTTGGCTTGGAAGAACAGTGGAGTTCAGCCAGATCCATACACAACAGTCTTTCTGTTAGGCTGCCTCTCTTGCCTCCACGGTGCAGGAGCCCAGACACATTAACAAATACAAGCTCTAATAAAAAAAAATGAAAAAAACCTTCACTGCTGGACAGTGTTCTGCTGCCTCTGCCAGAGGTCTGATAGGGTTTATACGAGGAACAGAGGAGCTACGCCATTCATTCCATTTAACTCTATTCAGGGTCTGTTTTTCTCTTTATATGGCTTTTGTTAAGTGCTTATTACTCACCACATACCCTAAACTACCAGAGATTGAATTCTTGGATTTTAACCCATTCAGTCATTCCCTCTACTCGCTACCTCTCAGGTATTAACTTCTAATTAGGTCTGACAGAGTTACTGTCTCGCACATGTGCAGAGGATCCGGCAGTCTGCCGATGTTCTGAGGTGACGTAGTCCCTTAGCGGTGCGACTAACCCGGTAGAGATGACAGAGCCTGTCGGCAGCTCCTTAGAGCGTCTGTGTTTAGGGCACTAGAGACAAGAGGCCCTAATTGGCAATCAGTGACGGAGGTCTGAACAGACTATTGTTACTGGACTGCCAGGCACTTGATCAGCCAGTGTGGAGAAAGATAAACTCAGGTTTAAAGTGGGAATGAGAGTACAGGGCTGCACAAACATTGGTCGAGTGAAGGTTGTAAATTTGGCACCCATCAAGGAGTACAATGACTTAGATGGAATGTAGAATAAGTAGAGATGCACAGATGCAGTCAGTTTATGATTTGAAAGTGGTCTGTCTTTAGCCAAGTCCTTGGCAGCGATGGTGGTAGGAATTTGTCTTGTCCAGTAGATTTGCAGCACAAACCCCTCTCTTTAAGGCGCAGCATTCTAATGGTGGTGGTCACCTTCCAAAGCTGTGGCTACAATGTAGTATCTCCCCACTATCAGTGTGTGAATGTGTGCGTAAATGAGTGCTTTGGGTCCAGATATTCTTAATTATTTATTATTTAATTAGTTATTAAAATCTATAACTTAACTTCTGGACTATTAGAAAAAAAAAAACATTATAGCTGCATCTTGAGTTTCAGAATTGAACAGCCTCACACACGTTTCCTCAGTCTCTTTTCTGTTGTTGCTTTCAATGTCACTTTTACCTCGAAACAAATTTCACTCTTGAGCTTTTGCTTTCGTCTCATACACCAATCCAGCCTATTGAAATCCAATTGTAAAAATCCATATATTACCCCATCCCAGTGTACAAAGTGTGCAGAAAAACATATACATTTTTCTCATACTGCCAATATGCCCTACATAAGCCCTATCAAGTTGTTGTAATAACAGTTTTACATGTGGAAGTTGCTACTGATGGAAGAAGAATCAAAGTTTTCTATTTAAGTGACTCCAGAAGAAGTTGAAACTGTCAGAAGCTATTTAAATCTATGTCTTTGGTGCATTTCACAGAGAGTGAGACTTCATCAGGTGGTCATTTAGTTTCTTTACCATCTGATACTTTTGCAGGTTAGTCAGTTTAGGTTGTTTTCATCCCTGTAAGAATGGGTTAGGGTTAGGGTTAGCTCTTTCCAACTGGGCATACATTTTTGACATCCCTGAAGTATTTGTCAATTAGGCAGAGGAGCAAATTTGCATGTAATATATTAGAACAAGGAGCTGATTACATAAGGATAATGGTGAAGAAGTCCAAGAAAAAGTACATTTTAGTTGTGAGGAAAGAACTAGCAGTATTTTCTGCTGATAAAAACAAATTTAAAGAGTGAAACCTTTAGCTTAGGCTCAGTTAAAGCTGCTGCTAAACTTTCCTTTCTGTGGTCAGAAGGCAGCATTGGCCATGAAAGGTTAGAATTAAAATGTCCACCGTACATGGTGGACATTTTAATTCCACCATGGAAATGTTGGAACTGTTTGAGTTGTAGTGATCGGAATTTTCCTTGACATGTTGGCATTTTTTCCAATTTCACATTTCATCATTTTCCAAACCCAGAAAGGTTTTGCTTAATATGTCAACACCTTTCAGTTGTTTTTTGTGTCATTTTTCTCTTGTAAAGCTTGGTAGAATAAACACCACTCACCAGGCTGTTTGATGTTAAATGCTTGAGGCGGATCTTCTGAACCAGTAGCTTTTTATACATACAAGCTTCCCTTGTTGCCTTCTGTTACTTTCATTTAATTAATCCATCTCCCAGGTCACACAGTGTGCAGTAACTAGGGATGCATGACACACAAGTTTAGACCTTTTACTCTTTTATCTGTGTATTTTATTAGGGTAATTTGATTTCTGCAGATGGCATTTAGGTATTTGGTTCCAACCCTTTTATTCAGCTTTTATTCTCTATCTATAGCCAAGCCTTGCATGTTGAGCTAATGTGATAAAGAGAAGACTACTGATATAAATAAATTGTTACTGGTTCAGAAGGCCTACAGGGCTTTGTTGGCCCATATAAATGAGATATTTGGTTTACAATATCTAGTTTAGAGCACTGTTTCTCAAACATATGCTTTCTTCCTTTGTCTTTGCAAACTTTCTGAAACAGTAGAACAGGACTTGGACTAAGTTATCCTATGTGATAATAATTAAAGAAAATAAACCAATGTTTTATTTTTGTTTGTTTTTTTGTTTGGTTTTTTTTGGTTTATGTTTAATTATGTCTTCCATCTTCACACAAAATTATAGATTTTCACATGTATGTTGGACAATATAGTTCCCCAAAAGTTACAATTTGAGTGGGAAAGTTTCCTGCCCTTCGACTTTAAAAATGTAATATTGTCATATTAAAAATTACTATAACATTGCATATAAAAGTTTTTTATAGTGACTGTATAAAACAGTTTTGTTGAACTTCTGCAAACCAAGTTCTGGCCAGCCACCTTTTTATTTAGATTTTTTTAGAGCTGTATGGAAACAAACTGCATTGA
>CAEGAF010039032.1:0-71445 GCA_903067075.1 Micropoecilia bifurca | reverse complement strand
ATCCTATTATCTCCTAGCACAATGAGATAAAAAAAACCTTCTGAATTCAATTAAATGCTTTAATACACCAAAGGAGTATATACAAATGCTGTTCTTTTTATCCCAACTCCTGAAGGGAGTGAGACTTCATATGTGGTGTATGGCACCTGTCAGCCGGTCTGCAGATGTACCGGTTAAGATAAATTAAACATGTTATGCTTGATTTGAGAAACCGACTTGCAGTGCCCTTGTGGTTTTTCTTTTTTCTAAAGTGAAAACCTCCCACAATAATAAACAAAAACAGCAAGCTGAAATAAAAAAGAAGGTATTGGTTTTCAATCTCTAAAGGTAGAACCATTCCCTTAACACAGTCAGACATATCTCTGTCCAGACAATTAATAAATACATAGCTGCTACTAAAGATTTGCACATGTACTGAATTTTCATGAACACCAAACCCAACACTTTGTTGGCTTTTTTTGCTTCAAATCCATATGCATGTATGTATGGTGATACAGTTGGAAATGGATGTATTAGAGTAAAAATGTGAATATTTTTTAAGAGGATATATGACTTAATAACTTTGGTCAAAAATAATGACAAGTTGATTAACATTTTAAAATATAATGCTGACTTCAGCAGTATTTCCAAGGCATTTTGATGGACCATATGTATAGCCTTTATGCAAAGAATAACACAAATGACTCCCTTGCTCGGACATCATTTCCGTAAAAGAAAAGAAACAAACATTCAATTTCACTACTTTCAATCCCCTTATTGACAAAGTGTGATAACTTACAACATGTTGAAAACCTAAAATAAAGAAGAAAACAAATCTCATATACTATAAATTGTAAAAGTACTCTCACTTGTTTCATGTAGCTTTAGTGAGTTCAAACAAATTTAACTGGACATAGAGAAAAAATGGCTCTCAAGAGTTTTAAAGGTTGCTAAGCCCTGACCTCTGATGTCACTGAGCTCATTTCAGTAGTGTCCACTACTAAAAAACATGCTGTTATTCTGTAGAATAAGAACAATGTATTTATTCCTAAAAGTTGACAGAAGGCTGCTTTGTTAGATATGCCAAATATTCTTGTTTTTTTGTTTGTTTTTAGCTTTGTGGCTCTTAATGGCTTTATCTTGCTTATTTAGGCTAGCCAATATTGGATCATAAAAAGACAAAAACCCTTTTGAATGCAGTTAAAATAAAATGTGAAGTCTTAAAAATGTCCCATCTAAGTAAACACTGTTTGCATGCAAGCCACAGCCGATCATAAATACCTGGACCACTTATGCTTAAGATGAGTCACATTGATGCTACAAGAAAAAAGCTGTGCCTGTATTGAATTAAAAGTTGGTAATCATCAGCTTTGCTCGTTTGTTCCTTATTATTTTGTCTATGTCACAAAGCTGTTATCATGGTCCAAAATACATATTTCTGTCTGCACAATA
Source organism: Micropoecilia bifurca (assembly GCA_903067075.1). Lineage (NCBI taxonomy): Eukaryota > Metazoa > Chordata > Actinopteri > Cyprinodontiformes > Poeciliidae > Micropoecilia > Micropoecilia bifurca. Next base: position 70,014 of record CAEGAF010039032.1, on the reverse strand, counting down.
GATAATTTATGAGTAAATGCCAATTTCCCTGGCTTCTACAAGATTATTTCTGTTGTATCTCAGTAAATTACAACTGAATTGGTGTCTGTAATTAAATAAAAAAAACTAATATAGATTCATTAATAACAGATATGATTTGTTTTTGTTAGTTTTGATGACTCAGATAATGAAAACGTAACATTTAGCTAATACATAAGTGTAAAAATCAACCAAATTCTTGACCAGCATCCATTTTGGCCCCTTACAGCCTGTTTGGAAATGTAGAAAAAATAATAATCAATACGTTGGTCTTTTTGCATAATACAAGTCGGTCCACCAAGATCACAACCCACTTTCAAATATACTCAAATATACATCTCAGAATTTCAGTCAAAATCCAGCTAATTGTTGTGCTTCATCCTCATGTCTTAAACATTATATTCTACTGATTAGCATAATTCTTAGGTCACCAAAGGCTGTAGATGATCATCTTATTTCAAGTTTTAAATTGACTTGATAAAATAAAGTCAATATATTCCAATTTCTTGAGATGCACCTGCACATGCTTAACTGTAAGTCTTTCTACTCTGACTTGGAGAATTAAGTCAAACAGACTTATGAGCTTTACAACTCAAAGTCATAATGTAAAATACGAACTTACAGTATATGACAACTTGCACAGTGTCAATGTAACAACAACAACAAAAAAGGCACAACACATTAAACAGTATAACTGCTTTGGTCAAAGGCAGGTTGCCTCTTTTTACATCCCCGTACTGGCAGGGCGAGCTGAGGCACGTTTCATTACAGAGAGATAAACAAACCATGGTGGAGCCAGAGGAGACCCACAATCCAGGTAAATGAGAGCTTTATGAAAAAGATTAGTGCAAATCCCTCTCAGAAAGCACTAGGACATGTGGGGTGAGAGGCTTTCGGATACAGACTTGGTTACCTCCAGCCGGCAAATTCCCTTAGTGATCGATCAAAATACAAAAATCACAGCTGCAGTCACAGAGGGGGAAGGAGGAGCTGAGACCCAAGAGCAGTGAGCTACTGCAATAACTAATGGGTGGATTTATCTGAATTTTTATGATTAAAAAAAAAACACATACATAAAGCAAACGTGCAATTTTGTCTCCAAGACAGAGAGGCTCTCACAACGACAGCAGGTAAGCTGAACATCTGCGGAAACTACTCTGCCTGTAAGCTGCAGTTCCCATCTTTACGAAGAGCTGATCATTAAGCTCCGTTAACCTGCTGTACTAATATCTGCAGGGAGAACTGATTGACACAAACACACACACCTGCTCCATTTAGAGGGAAATCATTTCTTATTCCCCCAGCAAACATATAACTCCTCCCCAAGTAGAAGTCCTCGCTTCCCCTTCCTCTCCACAGGACATGTCTGCATGCGCACACCTACTGCTCCCTGAATTGTTGATGGTAAACACTTGAAACCCAAAGAGAAAAAAAGAGAGAAACAAATCTGAGCCAGGAATGTAAGGAAAATAAAGATGAGGAAAAAAAATCTGAAGAAGGCAAAAAGTAGGTGCAGGTGATGGAAATACTTGAAAGAAGATGAAGGAAGGGAAGAAAAAAAAGAAACTAAAAAGGAGGAGTTTCATCTGACCCACTCAAGTGCTGCATGTCTGAAGTGTGCTTCGTTGCCTCCTGTACTGAAGTAGCACAGGTACACCACAGAAAGTACAATCTGCAGAGGGAGCAGACAACTCATTACCGGAGCCCTAAAACATTTCGATGTGTCAAACACCATCTGTATGTCCTCGGATATAAATACGAACTCGGTTTCCCTCGTGAGTGAATCTAGTGGAATTAGAACCTATTTACTTTCAGCCTGAAAGCAGAGCACAAGTACATGTCAGTGACTGAATAAACATGCCTCTAAGAAGAGTCCTCACCTACAAGCCAGTGCAGTCATTCATCCTGCATTGGTTACATGTATTAATATGTATTGCATTAGGTGAACAACATTCCCTGTGGCACAGAAACAACTTCACCACTTCACTCGAGTGCAGCAGCAGTTACTATAATCTGATAAACTGTGAATAAGAAGAAATGTGTGTGAATCATTGGTGGATAAATACATACCATTGGGACTCTCCTCGTCGATGGTCACTATGGTTGCAGGAGGGCCCGGCCGAGACAGCTTACACTCTGAATACAGAAGGATTAAAAGAAGTATCAGAAGACGCACATACAGCTCAACCTGCTTTTCTTGCACAAGAAAGATTCCAGTAAAATATAAATTTTAATATGACGCGTGATGACGGCATAGCTGACATAGCTTCCACATAAATATTCATAAAGGCGTGCAAGACATCTTGAGAGATTTATCTTACACAATTATTTTTTTTCCTCTTAATTTCTATGAAATATTGTAGCTGAGGTAGATTTCTTATAAATTTATGCTCTCCTTTTTTAAGTTGATCAGAGTGTTTGGTATCTTAAATAGCTATCAATTAGTGTCTTTTTTGCTAAAGAGACACAGATTCAAATTGTTCCTAGGTATTCTTCAATCTGGAACTGTGACAAACTCAGGGTGGATGAGCCGTCAAGTTTATCATGCCACTACTGCACACAGTAAGGAGATAGTCAGTGAAAGAGTGCAGCAGAGAGTGACATTTTGGAGTCTATAATAAGTATTTATTTTAAGACTTTTGCCCACAGCTTTACCAGGAGCCCAGTTATTGTGCATTTTGATAAGCTAGCTCATTCTTAAATATGAGAACAAACATTATACTAGAAACTATATTGAGAATATTTGATGTACAGTTGAGTAATGGAATCCAGTTTATAATTTGTTATAATAAATTTATCAATGAAGCATCTATCCATCCATTCTCTACACCTGCTTATCCTTGCAGAGTTGCAGGAGTGCCTATCTCCAGCAGTAACTGGGGGAGAGGTGGGACAAACCTCGGATGGGGTACAAGTCCATCACGGGGCAACACAGAGACACACGGGACAAACAACCACAAACACACTCATACACCTAAGGACAATTTAGAGAGAGAAATTAATCTAACAGTTGTGTTTTTGGACTGTGGGAGGAAGCCAGTGTACCTAAAGAGCCCATGCATGCACAGTGAGTACATGCAAATATCAAAAAAAAAAAAAAAAATGCAAGCAGGGATTTGAACCCAGGACCTCCTTGCTGCAAGGCAACAGTACTACCAACTAGAAATATTTGTCCATCTATGAAACAAATACACCTTTTATGGATTAAAAAAAAATTAAAAAGACATTTTATCAAAAGCTTGACAACAAAACATGTCATCAAATATAGTGGAGCTGTGATGATCAGCCCACAGTTCAGATCAGTTCACATAATCAGAAAATGCACTAATGTGCTTTTAGGGGTGCCCCAATCTAATCCCTACAATTTTTAAATGAGCTGTACTGGCAGTCCCTGACAAGCTCAACTTCTGTGATACCTGCAACAGATACAGCTGGTAAGATCTGTTTCATAAATCATGGTCTATTGTGTAAGGGCTTCTGTATCTGCATTATTGTTCTTGGGCATTATATAAATGATTACACCTTGGTTTCCTGCTAAGAAGATGCTCTAAGACCTTGTCAACTTTAGTCACTGACAATAACAGTAACTGAGACACTCCAGGGACTCCCCATCTGTATCATGTGACCAGCTGTGCCCACGGTATTTTTTACTGACGCCAAATGTGCACCAGAGGGAGCTCTTCTTAGTGCATCTTAAAAATCAACATATTAAACTTGGTCAATTTAAAAAGAGGGATTTTTTTTTAGTTCAAATAATTACCTAGAATGTCCCTAAAAGATGATAAGAACCACATTGTGAAAGATTCGGATCAAAATAGAGCTGTGGTTGTAAACACTATCAGCAGGAGCAAGGCAAGTGTGTGTCAAGAGAAATATACAGAATCTTTAGAACCACTGGATAAATCTATGAGTACTTTAGGTGACATGCTGTCAGAACACCATGGCAGCTTTTTAACCTGAGCTAAACCTGTTTGGAAGAAACATATTACAGCCATCTCACAGAAGCTCCGCTCAGGGTTAAAATATCTGGGAGAGTGAAGAAACTGAAGCATCCCAAACTGTCAGCATGCAGTGTATGCTGCAACGAAAGGTCACAGTGTGTTAAAGAATGTAAACGGCATGGATTTCAATAAATCACGTGGAGAACCAGCCTGGAACTCGGCAATGGGTAATTTTCAAATGTATATATTTTTTCTTCTGCCCATTTTTGAGATTTGCGTTAAGCTCCGCTTGTACAAACAAGAATCATCTTGTTAATATTAACATACAACAAGATCACAGACAGATTTACTTCTAAGAAATGTAACATAGCATTTGGAGTTTCAGAGTTGTGAGATTTGTAAGCAGTTTCTGTTTATTTTTGGATTCTACAGCGAGTAAAGGCAATTTAAGAGGTGTTTATGCACAGTTTCCCACAAAACAATAATTAACAAGGGAGGTTTTATAACTTGGATTGTAAAACGGGCATCTGCTTTTGTTATTCGCACATTGTAGTGGTCAGATTTATAATTTACGAGGGTAAAGCAAATACAGCTGTAGTCAATAAAAATTGCACTCAATTAGCGTTTGAGTATTAAGGGAGAGATCACTTCCAAGTTCAAGTAAAAAGATGTTTTTTATATGTTAATGTGATGCAATATTGTTATCAAGTCATTTTAAAGGGTCATGTAACCTGTATAACAGCTCATGATTCGCACTGCACACCTCGAAGAACTGTTTGAGCATCTTCCTGTCACGCACACGGATCCTCTTACAGCAAGTGTAATCAAGAAGTCCTGTAGCTGCATCATTAAGAAGTAACTGACTGTACAACTCTGACAACTAGACAAAGGGCAGTGAAAAGCACAAGGCAACATTGTGAACAGAACAAGGGGAAGAAAAGCTTCGCAGATGGAGGTCACAACAGCTAGATGGTATGAGCACATGGGACACAGGTAATGGCAGCTTGGCAAACGGCACCAGATGGGGCAGTGAAGGGGGTGGAACATGTCATTCTATAAACAAGCACTGAAAGATAACTTTGCTGATGTAAGGAATGCTTGGGATTACATGTCTTTCAGCATGTGGGGAAGGGAATGCAAAGAAGAAAACGGCAAAATACCGAAGTTAATAAAACAAAGGGAAAACAGACAAAATAATCTTGCCCTCTTACCCTCATACTGCCAGTCTGAAGGAGTCAGAGCACAGTTTAGCCAGAGGGAAGGAGAGCAGGAAGAAAAAAAGGAAAATAAAAAAAAAATTCAAATGTTTAAGAAACAGCTCTGAAGTTAGGGGGAAAAAAGGAGAAAAAAGTCCTTGCAAGAATACAGCGATATTAAGGAAAAGAGAAGGAGACAGACATGTTGTAAGGGGAGAAAATGTTAAACAGGGATTGAGATTTTAGAGGAAAAATATTAAGCAAACCTTCAGTACAAAAATGGTGGCTTTTAAGATGCTGTCACAGCATTTATCTTAGTAGTTTGTTAAAGATAAAGTCCTGTCACATACATGAATGATGTGACTCCCTTTTAACACGCCCCTCTGTGGTAGAAGCCACATATATGGGAAGAAGGTTATTAACTTCGCACTGCATGTACATACTAGTCATTGTGCTAATGGCAGAAAAACAACTTACCCTTCCAGGAAATTGAAGAAATACACGAGAATGATTAACTGGGACAAGGCAGAGTAGCTCGATTTTCTAACAGATTATCTGTCTCATAGCATGCTGTCACTGCATAGATTTAACAAACATGCAAGAAACTTTAAAAAAAAATTGTATTTATAAAAGTTATATACTGCTCACCCCTCAGCAGGGAAGTCTATTTTAAGATTTTTTTTTTTTACTAATAATTATTTGATCCCTTGGGGGCCCTCAGACTATATATGAACAATTTGGAAATGATTGAATAATAGAATTAGGATTAAGCCATTACAGTGTAAATTTTTCCACCATTTTTTACAATATACATTCACTATAATTAACAAGGTCAAAGCAGACAAAAATCAAATACATTTTTAGATAAACAAACACATGTGGCACGATAAGAAACTGTGTGATAACAGCTCAAAATGTTGGTCAACAGGTGAGTAATATCTCCTTCTGTTAGAAATAGATTCCACAGCAGTCGCTCATTAAATAACTCAATCAAGAAACACACATTTTGTTCTTAAAGTCATGGTTACACACAAATTGTCTCTCTTTTCCTAAAATCCTCTTTCTCTTTCAAACATTTTGAACTTTGTGAGGCTTGTTACCAAGTTGGGTCATCTTAGATTACATGTAATCAGAGATGGGCAAGATGACACATCAACAACCACCGGTCTAGTATTTCACACCCACCTTCTGTTGCAGTCCTTAGTTGTGCAACCGTGCACCTGTTAGTAGGTGCATAACAGGATAGTTTTCTCATTAAATATGCATACCCACGAGCCATGTTTTAGAAGCACGTAATGCTCAGAGGAAAAGTTTTGGATGCAACATCCTTAAGAAATGTTTAAATTTGTAGATTATTTTAAACAAATTTACAGAAAAATTAAAAATGTCATATGATTTTATGCTAGAATGCTGCTGTGCTAAAGATTTGCAATGACTTCCAAAATACAGTCATTATCCATATACTGTATATATCCATCTTTGAAAGCTCCTTAAAACATGTGCACTGTTAATTTTCAGTCAACAATTTTGGAGCAATTAGAAAACCCATACCTCTTTGCTAAGGAAATGGAGTTTCCCATAATAGCAACATGATGAACAGAGGAAGTGGGTCACACCTTGAAATCTGAGTCACAAACAAGCAACATGGGGAAAAAAAACTCTGCAAGTCTGATCTGAAAAAAATCTTCGCGAACCCAAAGAGCAGGCATGTGTACGTGCGCGTGCACAAAGCATAAAAGTTTCCTGCACTCACATCTTTTTAGAAGATCATATGATCTGTTTTGGATGTGTGCGAAGGTGTGTGTAGGTTTTAAGTGGTAGTCGTGGCAGTAGTGGAGAGACATCTAAGGAGTCAGGTTCCAAGAAAAGAGGAAGAACCAAGCAGAGATAAAGAATAGCACCTCCATTTGCAGTGACAACAGACGTATACTATGATCAGAGCACTGCATGTGAATACATACACAAAAACTCAAAGCAAAAATTGATGCTCACATTCCTACTGCTTCACATATTTAAAGCTTTTAACAACAAGTGATGTTTTATATTTAAAATGCTTTTCAGCATAATGGGACGGTATAATTGTCGTTTTCTGATCTTTTAACCGTCCCGTTGCTCATTGTATCGTATATACTAAGGTTTGCAGAGAGACTGGAAAGGTCCTCTGACCAAGATGGACCCTGCCCATCATACACTGACTGATGCCACCACCTATTGTTTGATAGGATAAGGTGAATGAATGAGAGAACAAACAAATGGACTGATGGTAAAATGGGAGTAAACAACTTATGGAAATAAATAGAGGAACAATCCACCACATCCTCAGCCAATTCCGCCTTTGGGTGATAAAAGTACGAATATAAAAAGGCTGAAAATTCAGGTTTCAAAACAGGTAACACCTGTGACTAACTAAAGATCTCTTCTTGATCGTGTTCTGAGCTTAGACTGCATGCTACTTTTTACGTTGAAGGTTTCTCTGAACTGCAAATAAAACAGAAGCCGTCTCATGTCTCATTCAGTGCAGCAGCAACAGGAGACAGCTTGACCTCATCTAGCCTCACTTGCACCTTTTAATCCCCAGCACATCTGAAAGCAGCCACGGAGCGCTAACAAGGACCAACCCGACTGTGCTCTTTATCCCACTGGTGCTGTACAAATACACTTGTGCTGCGCATTAACAGTCAATAGTGCCAGAAGGTGAGAGGTATCCAACTTGTGTGAAGTAAGATGGGACTACAGCGCTCCTATTTCAGGCCCTACAACATCATCGAGTTCACATCAATCAAACCTGTCTGTAATGTCTTAGTGAGAGATGGTGAAACACCAGGATAAAGCTGGTTGCCTTCTATGGAAGGGAAACCAAGTGTGCAGTATATGCTCTATGGGATGGAGAACAGTCAATCTTGGAAAAATTTCTGTAGAAATTTTTTCTGCAAACCTCACCACTGCTGGGGATTGCTAAACAATCCCCAGCAGTGGTTCTACAGTATAAAAAAAAATACTGTAGTCTGAAAGAAAAAAAAAAATCAAGCAATATATTTATAACCTTGCAAAAATTCAACAAACTGTCAAAGTTACACGCAGAAACAATTATCACAAAATGCACATTTACTCTTAGAAAAAAACGCATCCTTCGAAAATGTGCCTAAGCTGGTGTAACAAAATGGAAATAGTAAAAATCATAATATTTGGGTTATGTAGCAAAACTCTAGCAGTATTGCATCCTTTCTCACTGAGGTCTGTAGATTTTCAACCAGATTACTTATTTGCCAGGTTTACATCATGGACGGTAGCGAGATTTGTTTGTAAACAGTGCATCTCTCGAGTCCACCATTCACTGGACTTTATGGTTCCATGATACAAAGGCAGGTTCAGGTGTTTTGCTGCTATCATAAACACTACGTTAAATATGCAGAAATGCTTTAGGCATACAATATTGTTTATGGAAAGTTCAACAGTTCAGAAATATTTTGAATAATTATTTATACTTAATGATAATTTCTGCTCGCCTATTTGGATAAAAATCATATTTTGTTGGATCTAGTCACTTTATTTCTCTGAACAGAGTCTCTGCATATTTATCTAAACAAAGTATGACCGTTTTTGTAACTGACAAACAATTTTCTAAGATGTTAAATACAGACGCGCCATGGAATTTACCAATACGATTGCACAGGTTTGCAAAAAAGACTGAAGGCTTTACTGTCAAATAATATGTCAGTTTAATCTAACAATGAGAAAAAGTTTATCTTTAGAAAGTAATTTCCAAGTCAATTGAGCAAAGTGGAATGTACTTGTCTTTGTCACAGGTTAATCACAGACAATTTAGAAGTCATTGAAAAGATAGTTTACTATTGTCTATTGATGAAAGCTGTCCATGAAATGACCACCAACACCATCAACAATGAGGAAACACATTAAAAGGTCATTGCTATTGCTAAACTGGCTGGCTAGTCGCAAGTTGCCATCTCTAAGCATATACATTTATTTTTAATTATATGCTTTTGGCAAAAGGTACAGCAAAAGAAATTAAATATTGGGGAGAACTATATGAAGTAAGGCTTATTCAAGAATATGGAGGTGAACTTGGGATACAGTAGTGTGGCGTTTATTGTGTTCGCCCACTTCTGATCAACATACAACACCAGAGGTATCTTGATGTGGAATATTAAAGTTATGGCGTCTGCAGGAAGAGGCACAGCATCCTTATTGCTTAACGTCTAGTGTCAATTTTCCAGTCATTACCAGGAACTTTTTGAGCATCTCATGCTTCTCGGCAGACAGACAAGTTTTATGGCATCACTAATCTCATTTCCCAGCAGGCACCTGAACAAATAAGTATCAATACCACCATTACTGGAACCAGGCACGTCTTATACCTCAGCTTAATCACATTCTAACTGCCTCAATGCTGCATCACATTGATATAGCAGTTCTTGCAAAAGCAGCCAAAGGAGCCCGGACCAAGTCTAGAGTGCATATAATGTTCAGGACATGGACACTTTTTTGTACACTATTTTTGTATGAAAAGCAGTTCTGTAATTGATCTTAGGTAATATTTATGTGTTCAGAGAAATTGAATTTTAGGGCCTCATCAGATAATCAATAAAATTACTGAAATAAATGGTTAATTACATCACTATCTGTAATAAATGTATACAAGTTGCACCTTCTGAATAAAATCAGTAAAATATCTCATGATTAAATTATATTTCATTCAAATGCACCTACATGCCTAATACTAACTTACTGAGGTAAGGTTGAACAATGCTTTAAAGTCAGAATCTAGACATTTTGATTTAGGCATGTCAGTCCCATGCCGTGTTTTATACACTGTTAAAAGGGAAGTGGAAAAATGACATTCAAATGAGCATTAAAGTATGAAACTCCATTCTAACCATAGATAATGCTTTGAATATGATATTTGCATGAGTTGAATATAGAATATTTAATTAATTCCTATTACAGTCAAAGTAAGATGTCGTGTTTGTCTTACATACTCTAATTCCACTGTGATAGCTGCACCTGCCATGTTTAATTTAGTTCAATGGCTTTTTTGACATGGAGACCAACAGACTTCACTCTCCCCCTAAAATATAGGCGACCTTCTTGTTTTGCACTCGCTCTGACGTTGGAGATGGCGTTTGAAGATTTTTATCTTTATTTTTTGAAGGAATCAAACTACCAAACCTTTAAAAACAAAGCCAAACAAGCAACAGGATATTAAAAAAAATTGACACGGTAACTTTGTAAATGAAGGAAAAGTGTTAAACTGCAGGCAGAATTTTTCTGTAGCAAATTTAAAAACAACTATACTGGACAAATGCACAATGTGTCAAAGCACAATTTATAAAATCCTTAAACTACCAATAAATAAAAATTTTTTAAATTAAATATTACACTTGATGCAATGTAATATCAATTGAAATCAGCCAGGCTCAAGCAAGGAAAGACCTAAAACATGCAGGGCAGTGTGCCTTGAGAACCAGGGTTTGGAAACACTGTTGTAGAGGTTCAAGTTGCTAAGCAAAATGGTTTAGTGGCACATAGTCTGTCCACATATTTAGGGTCCTAAAAGCAGCAGGCCGGCAAAACACAAGACATAGCTCTAAAAACAGTGCATTACCATTCAGATCATACAGAATAATACATAATTCTGTAATTCCTCTCCTGGGCCAGATTAATGGTACTAGCAGTTAACACTCACTTGATTACCATAAACTCCCATGTGTGAAAATTAGGGATTAACAATAGTGGTCAAGCAACAGCCTAAAGTCTTTTTTTTATATGTTTTGTTTTGTTACTGTGAGATGCAAAGTGCTATAGTACAAGGGTATATTTAATTTGCATTAATTAGACAAAGATGCAACTTGTCATTCGCTCCTCTATGAAGTGAAAAAAGTTAAGTGCAAAAGTAATTAAGAGTTTAATTTATGCTGTGGGCCAGTCAGCATGTTTACATTAGCAAATACTTACAGACTCAGTTGCAATGGAAACATTTGATTTCATGATGTTTCTCCCCCCATTCTTAAGCTCCAACAAACCAGCAAAAATTGAAAAATTAGAAAACTTGGCAACTATTGTAAAAAAAAAATCATAGTTTTACTATGACTAGGATAATTTTTGCAGTGAAAATGCTTCTATAATCATGATATTGAATTTCTTACAGCACGTAATATTCTTTTTAAGCAGGGTAATTAACTAAATAGTTTTTTCTGCTTTCTCTGAGATCCATTTAAAGAAAATCTTTAAACTTAAGATATGAAGTCAGATGTATGACTGAAGACTGATTTTAAGCCAGATGCTCTTCTGCTGCATAAACAGACAACTTTTTGTCCACTTTCTGACATTGCATTATACAGCACTTGTCCTATGTCAATTAAGTTAAGAACACTAACAATATTTCTATTTTCTGAACAAACGTTCAACATGCATAGTTTAGACAGTGATCATTAGTCATCCTCGGGTGTACCGCAGCAGTACTGTAGCATAAATGACAGTTGTGCGAATGCGGTTGTGGTGACAGAGTTCAGGGATTTATTCAAGGGAACACAGGATGCAAACATCCTCCAGCTTGCTTAAAGGCTACATAATGCAGCTGATGCTAAAACCCATCCAATGTTTGCAAAATGTGAGTTTATTTGAAGTATTTATGCATTGTACTTCTCAAAGTTGAAATAACCTCTCTAAATAGTTCTAATGTTTTAATAAGGGACGGTTAATAATGAGGCTATGGAGACAACCTGGGTCACTCGTGATTTTTAAACTGGGTCTTTACATAGAGGAAAAAGAAGATTCATTACCTCTCTGACTATCTTCTTGTAGATAATTGTTGAATTGATATAGGTTCAGAGACCAAGGTGGAGATGAGAAATTGATGTGATGTATATTATTGGTGGCTGATAAATGAAGGACAGAGGGTATACTTTACTTTTCTCCTAGGCAGATTCCACTTTCCCAGTTAAGATTACCCCCCTCATTGCCCCACTCCCTTTATTCCCCAATAGGGAAACCACACAGAGCGCAGGGCAAATATTGCAATCACAGTTTAAGTGCACAGATCAGCCCGCACACACTGTGCTCCAGGATGGGCCTGTTGGAACACACCACAGGCGGCTCACACTTCACAACAGAGCCCTCCCTTTCCCCCTCCTTTTTTGTAAAGCCCAGGGCCTGATTACAGCCTGGTGGCGAACAGATTAAAAAACCCCTCCTCCTCCTCCTCCCCTCATTTCTCCACTGCATCCCCCACCTCACAGACCGCAACGGCTGCTGTCAGACACAGTCTGCACATCTGGCTCCTGATCAGACAATCCCAAAAATAGACAAACTATTGTGGGTCAGAAGAGAAGTGCAGATGCGAAAGGCTAGGAAGGATTGGATCGAGATGGAGGAAGACTGAAAGGGAAGGCTGATGGCAGAAGTGTCCATGGCCACATTAACTGATGCACAAACCCAGATACTGCTAAGCGGAGTTAAGCACCTGTGAGTGTACGTGGATTTGGGTGACATCTGGATTTGTGGACTGGGAGATTTGCATGTATAGACACAGTGTGTCCCTCTGTCAAGCTTTGGGATGGATTTAAATATTTCATTAGTCACTGTTGAAGTGCTGTAAAACACTGGACTTACAGCGACAAAAAAAAGATTAGGATTTATCTATTCCATTCCTTATTGGAAAATATTTAGATGCTGATGTATAATCAAAATTGTATTTATAGAAAAAAAGGTGATTCATTTGAAATTAAACCTTCACAACTTTTGCAATAATTTTGCAGATTAATGAAATGTTGGAAATCGGCCTGTAATTCTGCAAAAGTGACTTGTCCAGATTTTCCTGGACGATCAGATTCCCACTGATTTATTCTAATCAGCATGAATATATTACTTCTGATTATTCACACCGATTAGATCTATGAGAGTCTAAGTCAGGACAGTGGTCCTCAGGGATCAGTGCCCTGCATATTTTAGATGTGTCTCTGCTCCTGCACATCCGACTCAAATGATAGCATTAGCTCCTGCATACCATTAAGTGCTGCAGATGCCTGTTAATCACCCACTTCCTCAGGCCAGGTGTTTGGCAGAAGGGAAACACCAAACAGAGCAGTGGTCCCTGAGGCCCAGGATTGCGAAACACTGGCCTAAAGTATAGTTCCTCATAAAAAGCAACCATAATTATTTTAACTTGTTCAAATTTTATTGTGTTACAATCAAAGTCTTATGCGTTTTAGTGTGACGTAATGTGACACACTATTACAAAGAATTCAACACTTTGAAGAGCTACCGTTTGCTGCAGTTACATCCGTTGCTGTGGAGTGTGTCTCTAAAAGATGTCCCTGTTCTTTTTAACAAAATTGGTCCAGTTCAGTCAGATTGAATGGACGGTATGTTAATTTTCAGATCTGACCATTTGACTTCACTGTCCTGAGAGTCAAGCTTTCATGCCTGTTCCAAGTCATCCTCCAAGAGGTTTTCTTTCAGTATTGTCCTGTATTTAGTGATGACCACCTTCACACCAACTCTGTTCAAACCTGTTAGTGCTTCACAGAACAGCTGCATTTATTCTGAGGTTAAATTAAACACAGGCGAACTTTGTTTACTTGTTTGGACACTAATTAAGACGGGTGGTTATGTTTTATTTAGACGTATCAGACCGGAGGGAAATAAACACAAGTGTCAGTTGCACAGCTTGTTGCACAGCTTTACTTTTTTTATCCAAAAGAACAAATTAAAATTTTTCTTCACTATACTGGTAAACACTGCAGTGATTAAGTCAGCTGTGAGATATATGCCTATTTTATTCTTTCTTGTCTTTCTCATCTGTGCTTTCATCACTCTGTGATCTTTAGCATTTTGGACAACATCAACGCTTTTCAGCCAGCTAAATGTTACACCAACATGGAAAAGGTTCTTAACACTTGGAGTACACCAGCCAAAAAGATATTGTAATCCGAGCAGTCTGTTGCAGTATAAATATTGCACACATTTATCACTTGCTATAGAAATATATTTGTAATATATTGGGCCAGTCCTACTTAAAAGTGAGTGAAAACAAATACAGACTTAGTCTTTAGTCCCAGAAGCTAAAGGAGACCTGGCACAGGGCAGACTTGGTTTCTGACAGAAAGAATAATGCAATGGTGGGAGGAGTGAAAATCATGGCAAAAAATTTAACATTAGCCCCATCTGGAAAAGTCACTGTCAGATATTCACACAACCACACCCACACGCTGATCCAATCAAAGATAATTTGTAGGTCTCCAAATAATTTCTGTCTACAACAGCAACACTCAGTTAAATAGAAAAACTTTTTGTGACTCTCGTCACTCTGTACGGAAGAGGATTAGGGTCACCGGAAAAAAATAAATAAGTAAAAATTCTGACTTTCTAAAAAAGTCAGAATTCTGACTGTCTAGCTTTATAGTCAGAATTCTGACATTAATCTCAGAATTCTGAGATTAATGTCAGAATTCTGACTTTCTGACTTTAAAGTCAGAATTCTTTTTTTTCCAGTGGCCCTAATCCTCTTCCGTAACTCTGTGATCTTTAGCATTTTAGATGTTACAAGCCCAGCTTAAAGATTTTCAATGTATTGCCCATATTGATAAAAAGTGTCATAGCATAACAGATTTTAAAAAGTCTTTAAAAAAATAATTAAACTGTATACATTATACACAATTTTGTTTCACCTCCTACACTGGTCTATCAAGGTGGTGGCTAATGCTGAAAGTCAAACCTGCACAAGAGCAGGTTTCCAGATTAAAGATCAAAATGTGTGAGGACACCAACTCTCAACCAATAAATGACCCGACTGAAAATGAAAATAAATAAATAAATAAATAAAATACAGCAGTGCTGGAGCAGCTTTTTTCTTCCATACATTTTTTCTTCCTCTTTTGTCCTCCTTTTACAGACCTATACTCAGAAACTTAAACCAGTATTAAGAAATGGTAAATGACTGTAAATGATGGTCATGGTCACACTCATGCCTTTCTATGAATAATGGCATATCTGAACACACATTTGACACAAGTTAAAACCTTAAGAGTTTAAGATGATGTTTCACATTTTGTAAGTGACATGAGGACAAAGTCACTTACTTTTTGCAACAATGTCACACTATCTTTTTTTTTTTTCCTTTTTCCGTACTCAATGATTTGCTGGAGGTGATCAAATTTCAATGTTTGATACAGTGAGCACCCTTAACTTATTTATATAAATATGTATGCGCTGAATCACACAGGATGTAGATCACGCAGCTGTCACCTGCTTCAAGCATTTAGTATGTCAAAGTGAATATAACTTTACAAGTGCATTAAGAGCCTCTGCAAAGCACAGAAAGGTATTAGGTCATTGCTACATCATTTAAACCAGCACTTGAAAACGTTCTTTAGAAGTTGTCCATGTCTGGTATCTCAGTTGCAGTATTTTTTTTAACATGTCCACAACAATCTGTAGGAGGGAGGCTTGGCTTGTAATCAGACTGTATTTGAAAAAATAAATGAAAAGACACGTGGGAAAATGATGCTGGAAAATGAAGGATACCAAAGGATAATTGTGTCTCAGCCACAACATAGAGAGAGACAGCTAGACTGAGACAAAATAGTGTGATGTGGATAATAGGTGCTGTCTAGACAACTGAACTCTTCTACCCTCACCTTAAAGATAAAAAAAGATATACAACATAAGTGTTACCAAGCATTTCTGATTATATTAGACATTCTATAAAACAGTAGTGACACTTAAAATTGTTTTATTGACTTCCAATGTTTGGTTATGTTATGATAATTTACAGATCAATGCAGACTTGACCTCAATTTAAGATTTAATTGAAAACTAGCAATGTTTAGCTGATGACCAGAATAAGTCAGTGTTTCTGCTATAATAAATAGACTGTAAACGTTATGTGGGAGCAATAAAGAAACTTTTAACTTACAATAAACTATTCAGCAAGTACAGCTCTAATCTAAAAGTTTTTTCAACATGTGAAGCATTCAGAGAAGCCAAGCAAGGAAAGACTAAATGAAACCGTATTAAAACAAAAGAGCATAAGGTTTTGAGAGAGTAGATAAGTGACAATATTGCCATTCACTTAAGCGACTGTGGCACATCTCACTGTGTGTGCAGCTGTGTTTAAGCAAAACTGTCAGTCTTGTACAGTTGGAGTTTGCTTTTAACTGGCACCTGCCACAAACTCACCGAGCCGAGAGTGGAAGATTAAAAATCGCACTCTCAGCGTGAAAACCTAAAATATTCAAAGAGAAGCCTCTGAGATCAGTGAACTGTGTAGCAAAGAAAGCAGAATTCAAACTCATCCTTTAGATAATGACTTTTTAAAGTTTTGGGTAAGATGATGGTGAGAATTTTGTAAGAGTGATGTTCTTTTCGCAGCACAACTTTGTACAGTGTTGGGTGATCATTTGAGTTCTCAGTGGTCTCTACAGTCTGCTTCAAATTATCTGAACCTCTTAAACTTCCGCAAGTGAAATAAAATAACTAGCTATATCTGCAGCTTATTGGATATTATTAGCATAACCTATGCTGTATTTATTTCGCACACATCATTATGAATGAAGAATCTTTAAGTAACTAACGACTTTTACTTCCCAAAATTTTAGAACGATTTTCCAAACTTATCCACAAGAACAGCACCGGTTTCTGGCGAATCATTTTCCAAAAACAACATATTGTGCCAGTGGGAGATAAAACAGGTACAGAGAAAATAAGAATTACTTTACACATTCTGCATGTTTCCTCTTTGCAGTGTGGAAAAAGGAGAAGCCAGAGAATGATTGACTAGGTACAGGCCGCTCATACCTCCTGTGTCAAGGCCCCAGCTGTGGGTAAGCAAAGCGAGGATTGCCATTCCGGTCCCCAGCCATCTGACAAGCCACCGCCCCCGTCGCATCTTCTGTCAAGCCTTATTGCCTGCCCACCTGGACGAAGCAACGAGGGGAAAAAATGAAAAGGGGGGAAAAAAATAATAAATACATTTTATGCCATTCATGTATCAGCTCACCCTGAAGGCTTTTTGCTTGCACAGATGTGACTAATACACAAGACAGAACCCATGTACAGATCTAACCAAAAAAGCATTTTCATTGGGTCAATATTTTTTCCAAAAGAGATTAATCTCCTTTGTCAATTTCGCTAATGTTTATACATTACATAGTTTTTTGATCACTAAAAGAATAAACACAATGATTGCTTTAATTTTCAAAATATCCACTTAAAAAAAATTGCTGCCATTTCTTCAGTACTGTTCCAAAGGTAGGGAAGTTTATTTAAAGATCACAGTTTGAACATTTTGTTGTTATTATAATCATCTTGCTTTTTCCATTATGGAAAAACGATTTCCTCTTCAGTGAGAAAATGGACAATTTTTTTTCATGTCTCTTAGACAAGCAGAAAACATGACTGATGTCACACAGAGCACATTCATCACAACCTTTTACTTTACTTACATTTACTTCACATGAGTTAATTTCAAATTGTTTTTATACAAACAGAAAATCACAAAACAGACATTTTAGGATGCTTTCAAGAGAAACAAATTCAGCTAAAAAAATTTAACAGTTTTACTCAAATACTGTGGTGCCAAGTCAAACTTAATCCAGTGCAAACCAAGTCTAATTTTTAGATGAACTTGTTTTCACTTTTAGTGTATTCTTGTGTTGTGTGTTTTTCTTGTAATATGTAATTAGGCGTCTTGAAGGACATGAAAATAAAATGCATATTTATATGATAAAATGGCTTGCCAGAGATGGCTACAGTTAGCTGATGCTAATCAAGATCGATAAGTTTGCTAAAAGGCATGAGAGCCTGACATTGTTTGCTTCAATTAGCAAACAATAACCAATTAGCAGAAAACTTGGTAAATATGACTGTTTTTTCTGTTTAACGTAGAACAGCCTCAACCGGAGTTTGTAGAAAATACCAGTTCTAAGCTCAGACTTCTGAAAGCACTCAGAGTATTAATAATTAAACCAATTTGGACAAATGTGTCAGAAAGAGAGAGTGGCAAAATAATTTCATATAAATATGTAAAAATACATGCAGAATATACTGACATAAAAAAAACATTTTAGAAGATTGTGTCCAACTTGTAATTATTCTTAGAAGAGGTAGTTCCACATGAAAAATCTACATAACTTTCTTGTAAGTCAAAAAGACAAAAAATATTCTTTATTGATAAAAAGAATAAATCTGAAGGACAATATTCTTACTAGTGCTCAAAATCCCAAGCAAAAACTGCACATGCGAGGCAACAAACCTGTATTTGAAACATGCAGCACTGATGCCATGTTTTTTTCTGCACATTGTGATGAACTGCACTGCAAAACTAGATTGAAAGTAAAGACACCTACAGAGGACTAAGAAGAAAAAAACATAATGTAGAATAACATAGAGTCTCTGATTGTTGCTGCCAATTCGAGCTATGGAGGAAGGCCACTTTATGAGGAATGAAGGCGTTTCTATCTGTCTATAGTGTTTGATGTCACACCTTCCTCACATGGTTTCTTTTGTGAGCAGGCGATAAGCCAAGAAATCAGCTTTCACGCCACATACCGATTGGATGAGAACCACAGGCCACTCACAAGCATCACTGCCTTCATATCAAAGCAGACTTGACAAAATCAAAGATGCTTTGCAGGCTATCAGCACTTTATTTCAAATGGAAATTTACCTCTTTGTTTCACTTCAGCCATTTCTTTTTATAAACACTGAACAATGTTTGGAAAATACCATTTGGACACTCAAAAATCAAGTGAGAAAGCTTTATGGAAGATTATCTGAGTGAAATGCGCTTCTACTTCTGAAAATAGAGTTCTTGGTTGATACAGAAATGCATGAGACATATCTGCTGTTGGCTTTTTTATTTTTGAAAATCAATATTAACAGATAAAGTTTTGCTTTACTGCAAGTGTTTCTGGTTGGCATTATTCCAAAGATTAGCAAGATGCATGTGTAGATTTTACATTGGAATTTTTTGTGTAGCTTAAAAAATAAAGTTGAAAATCAGCTTGGAGCTCATTGCATTTTAATATTGTGAGAAACCATAGCCTTTCAATAAATTTAAATCAAGAAAACTAACTTCCACTGATTATGCTTGTATTAGTCAATGAAAAAGCAGAACAGAAAAAAAGTATAATATTCTTCACAAACACTTTTAAAACATTTAGTCTTAGACATTTTTAGCTAATGTCGGGGTGTCAAAATCAAGAACTGTTATAGATAGCATTATTACAACTGTACTCATAATACACAATTACATTAGCAGAATCGGGAATAATTGTTTCTTGAACTGTCAAAGCTACTGTTGTGATTGCTTTTTCTTATTTTAGGGGGTAGTGATTTTTTTTAAGCAAAACTGAAATATTCAGAAAAAGTTGAAGAGGCCTACAAATAAGATACACTTGGAAATGTATTAAGTGTGTCTTGAAAGTCCCTGCAAATGATTTATCTGTAGTTGATTATACAGTCATGTCCAGTCAAGCTGAAAACCTTCAGATCAAGCTACACATCTTAAGATCAGTGAGAGTAAACTGAAGCAAATGCTGGAGGCAGTTGTGGTCACACACAGACCTCAGTGTATATTCAGGAAAAAAAAGAAAAAAAGGTCAATATACAAACTCAGACAACATGTTTGATTTCTGTCTGTCTGTCTGTCAGAAAGACCAGACGGATGTTCATTTGTGCACAGCTTATACTTGTGATATCTCAAACAAAAGAAGAAAGTGTCAAAAAGTCTGGATTAAGTTAATATTTAATTGTTTTAAACCAAACATCTGTTTCAAAGTAGGAACATTCCTACTTTATCTTAGCCCTTATATCAATAGATGATTTTACTGTTAAAAAAACAATCAGATAATATTTGTCACAATAAGTGCTTTTTTGCTTTGAAATCTTGCCTGACATACACCCAAGCACATTATGAACTGATGTACTCTGTGAGAACTCTGAACAGCAGGAGACTGCTATGTTCTCTTCTCTTATGGTGTGGCAACAAGAGCGATTTCACACTGGTTTCCCATTCACTCACTGCCCTCTCATCTCTCAGTCTCCCAGTGGTGTTCCCTTTTGAAGCAGATTTGATTCTTCACATTTGTACATCTATCTTTCTTAAGAGGGCCAACCATGATTGCTTTGATCCCTTTCACTAGAGGAAAGTCAAACCTGAACAACCAGCCACCCTGAAGAGAGAAGTCATTTCCTCCAGCAGCTTACTGCAAATCATCTCCTGGTTGACATGGGAACACTGTATTCGATTTACATTGGTCCGCAGGAATCCTCCTGCAAACTTCATGAAGTGGAGAACTCAAGAGTGCTCAAAGAGATACATAACCAAAAAAAAAAAATATGACTGAGGTTTTCAAGAGTCACTTTGTGAGTCACATAATGGATGGAAATCAATTTTAAACGACTGCTACCGATTCTGTCTGAAAACAAGCAACGCTATCTTTAAATGTTTAAAGTCAACAGTTAAGCAGTGACACTCTGCTATACCTTAATGCATAACATCCCAAAATAGATGTAGAAAAAAAAAAACTTTCCACACGGAACCTTGCTTCTTCTGAATAAAAACTTAACTGAAAAGTTTCCTCTGTGGTCATTTCATGAAATATTAATGGTATAGTGAAAGTGACAAATCAAGTAAAGATGCTCAATTGGATTGAGGTCCAAGTTGACATAAAATTTGTTACGGTAAATGCTTAAGTCGTCTTTGTCTTATGAGATTACTAAAAACCCTTCTGATAGAAGTTGCAGTCCATGAGAAATACCCCCAACACCCTGAACCTCTAAGAACTTGAGACTTGGTTTAAATTCGTAGTTAATAACCTTTATCTAATGCAATCATGAGTCACAGCAAGGCAACATGTAAGCTACAGACCACAGTTCTGAGAGGGACACATTTTTCTGTGCAAAGATGCACTTCAATTATTAGCTAGTAATATTCGTCAGCCTTGGGCCATTAATGGTTCATAACAATCTGATCATGTTAGCTGTAGGTTCATAATACTGAATAAACAGTAAACACTGTATTAAATAACTGTCTTTTCAGAACAAAAAATAATAATTAACTTCGCTCCAACATCATGTTCTCTTGCTTTAAGTCATCATTAGAAGAGCACTTCTGGCTTAACACAATAAACAAGTTAATGTTCTGCTTATTCAGACATACCCTTTTAATTACTCACCACATTGAGCTTCCATAATTATGGTGTAGTTTATACCTTGGAACATGCAGAAGACTGAACAACTTTTTTTTTCTTACATGTACCTTTCTTGTCTTTAGAATAAAAATGTTCTTGTTCATTGTGAGGAAAAGAAATCCACTTCAAGCTGCATACATTTTACTAAACATTTAACAAGTTTACAATATAAACACAAAGTGTAACAGGAATTAAATAAAACACTGCAAAGACGAAGCTTGGATGAAGCGGAAGAAAATGGACACAAAGGCAATATTAAGATCACTTCGGTTCAATAATGTTTAGAAATTTGACATGAAAAGGTGTTAATCTCTTTCTATCAGTTGTTTTTGAACACGTGCAATAATAATGATAAAAATACTGTTTTTTTACGTTATCTGTTTACTCTCTGTTAATGTGGAGTCTGTACTCTGCTTCAAGTCGACCTCATGACTTGTGATTAGGCCGACTGTGGCAGAGACTGTGAAACCTATATTCCACATTAATAATGTGTTTACAACCCTGCTGGCATTTGCACAATCTCACTGTTTTTTACTCGTCGTTGATAACATTTCTGCTTTTTATTTATCAGTTTTTCTCCACCAATATCCTGTGTTGTATTTTAAATAGCCTGTTGCATTTTTAAAGTTCAATACACATTCTGTACATTTCAAGAAAGTCATCCTACTCGGTTGCAAATCCCTTGGATTGCGAGTACAATGTATCTATTTCTAATAATGCAGCAGTATTTTTAAGTTCCAAGGAGAAGCCATCAAACTTAAATTATTCACACAAAATTACTTTATTTTATAAATATAAAAAAAATGAGCATTCTGTAATGCTCTTTCATTTCAAAGGCAGTTGTTTGAGAAAGAGAAAAAGAGCAAAAAAGAAAGACGAGTTCAGGTTTTTTAAGGTACTCAGCCATCTGCTTCATCACAATGAAAAAAGTGATGTGGGAAACAGAAATAGTGTAGGAGTGTTTCCTTCTGGAGAAATATATGTTTGACTTGCACACAGCTTTACAACATCTTCAAAGCTAAATTGCCTAGTAAAAGTCTGCAAGAGCTAGGTTAACAACATAGAGTTCAACCTCTTTTTAGTTTGAGTGTGTTTACAAGTGTGGTGAAGTTTGATCGTTGTAAATTGCATATATATATATATATATATATATATATGCCTATGCAATGATGCATGGCCACTGCTGCAAGATCCCTGTTCCAAACAGCAACAACAAATAATATCACATCATTTAATTAGGGAGCTAATGACAGCTTGTTGATAGCTTCAATTTACCAGAGCTGGCCTTTGCTATGAAATTCTTATAAAGTTGATTCTTTAACTTGTGTATTTTACTGATCTCTTTATAAAAAATGTGTTCGCCAGATATTTAATGTAAATTTCAAAGATCAACATTAATTAAAAAAATCTTAGTCTAAATTAAACTTTCCTGTGTAATATTCAAAAAACTCCATTAATTAAACTCTGTAGAATTAATTAAGAAAACTGTACAATATATTCATGTATACAGGACCTCACTTTCTTTGTTGATTAAAGGGTTGATGTAAAGGTCACTGATAGAGATAGAAAAAAACTAAATTAATGGCATGAAAAAAAACATCTTAGATGTTATATCAATAATCATTCAAGAGAGATTTTGAATATGTCCTCTGGTTTGTAAAGCTAAGGTCTCTCTCGAGATTAAATGCTAAAATATAAACAAGACATCCATCGTTTACATTTTAGCAATTTATCTCGATGCATGCACAAAAAATATGTGCATAAACATTTCAGAAACAAGCTTTTATCAGGTTGCTCCTGCTGCTACTCATTTTTGTTACGATTGGTTTTCTAATGTCGAGTCCTTTGACGTTCTCCCCCTAAGGTGCGTTTACAGAACAGGATGTTTAGGGACGCCGTTTTTACAAACATGTAAAACAAGTTACTTCTTATGGAAGAAATGATATAGTGATATTTCTGAACACATGTTGTAATTTAATTAATTTACAATCAGCCTCTATTATTTTAATTAGCATAAAAACTTTTGATTTTTAACTTCAGACCACATATTACGTACAGTACACTAAAACAGTAGGTAAAAATCCATTAACACTCAAAGAAGTAACTATTAAGATCTAAAATATTCATATGAAGAGTACTCCACAAGTACCATATATTAGATTTGCATCTTACTAAATAGTGTTAGTTTATTTTTTCCAGTTTATAAAAACAAAAAAATTAAATCTAACAACAACTCAAGTTTTAGCCCAACTTGAGAATGGAAATAGTGCATAAGTGCATTTATGTAGCTTTCAATTCACATCCTCCTCACCCTCTTACTCATGTAGCAACAGCAGCATGTTACACGGCACTGGCAATAATGTTCAAGGTTCAGTGCTCTAAAACACTTCAGCATGTGGACAGCCATGCTTTGCCCTCTACACAACAGCCATCCATTACCAAGAGCTTGCGCTATATATGAAGCAGGCAATCAAAAAGGTGTAGTTACTGTAGGATGTTATTGTGGGGTAGGAGACAGGAGAAACAAATCAGCTTATCTCACAACTCCACAAAGTACCTCAAACTCCAAGACAATCTCAGATTGGCAGCAGTCTTACAATCAAATATGGAACATATCCGTCACAGCAACATGATTCTGTCTCCTTAGTTCTGGTGCATAACGCAAGACATTAGTGTCTTTGCTTCTTTAGGCAAGGTCACATTCAGAACAAATGCATTCATGTTTAGAAAATCCATAAAAAGCAAGAAAAATAATTGCAATACACATTATGGAGGCAGCCATTTTTCATCATTATGTGTGCAACAGAAGAGCCATATCAACTCATAAAAGTAATTAGTAACATCAATAGTCTAATGATGCAATTGATTAGTGCTGGATGAGGGTTCAGAAGGTTTTCGTTCAGTGGGAGATTGCATTCAAATATAAAAAACAGAAGAGATCGGGCTAAACCCCCTGACAAGCCGCTGCTGATACAGCCTTATCTCTCTCTGCCTCAGTGTTTATCTCCACAACCCACCTGTAGTTTAAAGGTAGAGAGACAATCTATTAACTGAGACAATTTGGTCACCGAGGCAAAGAGGCGGTTGAGAGGACACTGTAACTTGTGTGCTGCACCACTGGCCCAGGGCTTTTGAAAACATACTTTTAAAGACTGGATTGATGGAGGCAATTGTACCAAATCATGAACTCGTTTAGCAGCAAGTTAATGGTGTTATAACCAGCATTTTTTTTAACACTTTGCCTGTTGAAAATTAACTTTGTTTTTTCTTCTTAAAGTTTACAAAGAAAAGAGACGCGGCTATCGCACATTAGATTTTTTTTTCTCCATCTTATGTACAATGATACAACCTTCCCCTAAACTGTATATTTTTAATGACTTCTTTGACCCATCTCAGTTTATAGCTAGTAGTATAAACTATAAAGGGGAGGAACATATTTTCAGTTTATGGCAATCATAAAGTGACAGAGTAAAGCATGTGGTCTTTAACAGTGGCAGGTTCCTCTGAACAGCAACCAGTCAAACCTGCAGACATGTCAATGTAATTAGAGGTGCATTACAACAGCGTAGAAAATGTCTGAAAATGCAATTTATTTCAGTCATTCAATTCTCAAAGGAATAGTCACATTAAAGAGATTGATGTATTTATTTTTATCAACTCATAAAACTGCAAAAACCTGTTTCTCAGAAAATGACAATATTGCAGGAAACAGGCCTGTGAATATCCTCATCTAGGTCCTATCTATTAGAACATAATTAATTAAAGGCAACTGGACTTCCACCTAAATCTTCTGGAATATGTTTAGCCACCTATCCGGGAGGCTTTACCAATTTTCCTCGTCCTCCTCGGAGCATTCTCAAAAGACCCGAATGAGCCAACAACCTCATGCAAAGGCAGGTTCGATCCAGAGACAAAAACCCCAAACCTGTGTGTTGGAGTTTCAATTTTCAAAAATATATGAAAAGTTTAGTAACGAATTCTAAAGAAACTCCATAAATAGTCCCATCATGTTTCATGTGACCAAGTGCACAACCCACTCCAAAAAAAAAAAAAGAAAGACAGAAACAGCGAGGTGGGGAATGAGCTGGTCACTAATTTACGTCCAACTGGGAATGAATGCACCAAGGAGGATGGACCTATATGTACTTAGAGAGCTGCTCAAATGTGAGCTTCCAGAAATGACAAACCCCTGGATATGTGAAATGTCTTCTGAAAAAAAAAGAAAATAAGCAAATGCCCATCTGTCCTCAATTTAAGCTTTGTAGTAGCTACCAGCTAAAGATTTTTCAAACAGGAATGTCAATCAACTGAAAAATATGTGCAGGTTATTGTGATGTACAGTTGAAGCACTTAGTACTTGGTCAGGGCTGCTTTTGAATTAATTACTGCGTCAGTGCAGGTGGCATAAAGGTGACCAGCCTGTGGTAGTGCTGATATGTTTGGGAAGCTCAGGTTCCTTTAATAGCCTTCAACGTGTCTGCATTATTGACTTTGGTTTCTTCTCCTCAGATTCTATTTGGGTTTAAGACCAGGCTAGTTTGCTGGATAATCCAGCAGAGTAACACTAAATATATTCTACATATTTGCTTTTTCAATAGTTAAAACCCACAATTATTCATTGAAAAACAAAAACTAAATGCTCGGAATACATCAAACATTATCTCTTAAATCTACAACATAAATTTCACTTTTTGACTTGATACTGATGAAAATTACATTTTGCTTACTTCTTTCTTAGATGCACATGTACCTATTTTATATTTGTATAAAAGTAAAAAAAAAAAGAATTGCAGCATTAATAAATACACTATAAACAGCCTTGCTATAAATGGTTTTAATTTTCTGTTGTGATGATCTTTCTTTGACAAAATAATTAAAAACATTGTCCTGCTTGATACATAATCTGCAATATTCTACCCAATGTGCTTATTTAACTGCATAAACGACAAACGTATCGCAACCAATTAAGCTTGAAATGTTCAAAGCACAACTGTGGCATGTTTTGCTGCGTTTACTTAAATTATGCTTCAGGGAAAATGTTTCTATTTAAATGCATCTTAAACATGAGAAAAAAAAAGTCATGCTAAAATGCCAGGTGCAATCAATATTCAAATCATTATTATCGATGGCATATGCATCTGAAGGTTTGGTATTTGGCTTTAATAAATCCTAAAATGTAATACAACTTATTCGTCTTCAGTCACTAACACCACAGGTGCTCCCTACTGCAGGATGATATAATTTCTGTTACGGGACGAGTGAGTCCTGAGCGAAGGTTCACCGCACTGTTGTGGCAATGGGAGAGAGTGGCCTTGAGAGCGAACAGTGATCTCAGTGCACTTGACACAAAAATGAAAAGCCATTATGCATGTCATGTTCATTCTGTTTGCGTGATTACATACAATTTTTTATTACTTTTCAACCTGTGTCAAAGTGTGCTTTACTAACATCTCTATGATGCAAATGCAAGCAAAAAGGCTAGGAAGTTAAGGTTGGTCACCAACTGCAAAAACCGGCAGAAATTGAAGTACACCATTATGCAATTATTTTTACTTTTGCTTGCAGCAACAAAAAAAAAAAAAATCAGAGAGAGCTCTGAGTGCTGTCATGTCATAGGCTGGAATAGCGTAAATATGACAAATCCTGAGCATTTCTTTATGGATTGCCGTTTCACAGAGAAATGTACACTTGTTCCAATAGCAAAAAGAGAAACATTTTAGGATGTTCTTTGCTGTGCGACAAATTTGTAAAATGATGATGATCAAAAACAGTTTTTAAATAGACATCTGCCAATACTGAATATGAAATTTATGACCAAAGGAAATGGTAAGACCCCACATACGAGGAGTGTCAGTCTGTACCCCCTTCCATACAGTTTGTACCCAATAGGGCTGTGTATTAGCGTCACACGATTACGTAGAATAAAACAAGAGTCAGAAATTGATTAAATTATTGAGTACACATTGTTTAAAATAATTTGTAATGCATAGAATATTTAACCCATTTACTCAAAAAAGGGATTCTAAGCTTTCAGAAAAGGATTACAACATTCTTGGCTCATCCTAATATTGTGCATCGCCTCATCTTGTGAGCTGGATGTGTCATCACACCCCTTGTTCCCGCAGAACATTAAAACTTCTCTATGAATCTATAAAGCAGTGCCTGGAAACAAATCAAGTTTATAATCGTAGTTAGGGAGTTCTTATTCAATAGTACTTGGTATTTCATTTTTATGTTCTGTCTTTGTAAATAAAGCACTGCATATTTTGTCTGAGAAGTATGCTATATTAAAAAAATGTTACACTGAGGGTTTTTTTTTCTGAAGTAGAGCCTTTTAATTCAAGATCATAAGATCAATCAATCATGTGCTTTTTGTTTATATACTCAACCATCAACGCGCCAAAATCTACAGATTATAATTAGCCTAACTGCTTAAATCTGACCCCTTTCTATTTTGAATTGAAGTACTTCTGTTGATTAGGCTTCCATTTCTTAAAATCATAGACAAATTTAAATTGTTTAATTTAAATTTAAATTAATAAAAAAAACTGTCATGCCCACATCTTGATAATGACACTAAATGAAATTAGGTAAGACTGTCAAATTTAATTACTAAAGATTGCATTTTATCTTAACAGGTTTATGCAGATCCATATGAGTTTTATATCCAGTTTTGCCATTTTGTAGCCTAAATTAAGCTAGTTGTCCCTGCATATTTGTTTAACTTGTAGTATATCCTTCTCAATATATGTAGTATATTCTTCTCAATCACTTATGTAAAAGCAGTTTGTGTAAAAACTGAATAGACAAAAGCCAAATTAAAGAATCACCACAGTTTTTGCTAAGGTGCCAATTATGTTCTCAATTACAAGAAATGGAAGTGTGTTTCATTTGATGGTTTACTTTGAATCAGTTGGTCAGACTACATGATAAAAAATGAATTATGTATTGATTAGTTAAAATGGGGATGAAATTAGAGCCATGACAATCCCCACAAATCAAGCACAACATATTAAACTTAAGAAAGTCAGAGAAACAGAACAGAAAAATCACAACTAGTTAAGACTGACAACACACAATTGTGACATTAGTAAAACAAAGGCACAAGCTTTTGTTTTAGATTAGGTTGAACATCTAGATAACACTTATAGATTATATGCTGTACACATAAGAAAACCCATACATATGGTACTGTGGTGAGAGGCATGGTTAAACAAACATTGAATAAGTCAATTTGTTCAGCTACTGCATCCAATGTCAACAGAACTTGGTAGTGCTCTAAATCTGCCACTTTCTCGGACGGGAAAATCAGACCCGGATCTAAAAGGCTCTAATCCTGCAGCCTTAGTCATCTCATGACTACACCATAATTCCCTAAACCCTTGCTGAGCCAAGTCCATGACCGATCTGCATCTGCTTAGCATCAACAATGACCTATCCATGTCACAAGGCACGCCGCTCTGCACAATAGAAACCACTTAGCCACATGGTCTTAAACACATGCAGCTGATACAATACAAAGGATTTCTTTTGACTTTTAGTAATCTGTCGCTCCAATAAGCTGACTTTCACCCCCATTTAATCACAGCACAGCCGTGACTGTCACAAGGTTTCGTCTTGGGGGTTTAGCACATAAAGGTATGGTAATTCCAAAAGCACAGGCAGACAGTCATGGGAGCAATAAAATGTTTTGTCAAAAAAAGAAAAAAATACTTCAGAAAAATCACATTTACAAAGAAGTGAAAAAAAATATTTTGTTTTTTACACTGCTTTCCAAGGTCACAGCACCACTGTACACAAGCAATCTTTATCTGGCAGCTGCATTATGCCATATAGATTTGTGGGATAGCTTGAATGTTCACAGTACTCAATGTGTTTTATTGTAAAGCTTTTTCAATACTGAGAACCTGCCAGGAATTAAAATCATGTTTAAATGGCAAAGTCAAGACACACTGCAGTGCAGTCCACACTTTCCTGTAACATTAAAAAAAATTGTCCATTAAGTCAATGCAGCTTGTGAGTAATATCCAGAGAAGTCAGTAACTATTTTAGAATCTGAAGTTTCTAAAAGCATTAAAAAAAGCTTTCTATCTGAATTTCAGGTGAATTAAACATAAATGAGAATTGTGTTAGTTGAATCTTTCTTGTTATTTCTCTTTTAGTTCAACCAAGCTCAAACAAGACCAAGACAACCGAAGATTCCATCAGGTATTTACACTATAGTTTTATAGACGTTGCAATTTGAAAATCATGTTAATCATGACGAATATATACTCTCTTCTTTATTTTAACTGAGATTTAGAATGTAATCTTATGTTTTAATGATTTTACAAATGTTGGCACAGCTTTGCAAATAGCATATTTCTAAGTGATAGATATTAGGACTTTCTGACAAAACCCAGCTATGTTGTTGGTCTATTAAAGGGATGTTTGATGTGGACTTAAAATTTCATTGCAATATTTTGTGGTTTTTGTTGCGATTATTATGAAGATGACAACAAAAGGCAGCTAAATGAATCTGTCACTGCATACACTTGGAGTCCTGCAAGCATAAATCCTACTATAAAAAATAAGCTTCCCATTATTATTGGGATTCCCTCAAACAACTACCTGTTTATGCTAATGACACATTTGACTAACTATCCATACACTCAAACAGGAAAACTTAAATTGTCTCTCATCAATCACCCTCTCAACAAAATCCATAGGTCTTCATTTTATTGATGTTATTTGCATAGTTTTCCAATTTCCAATATTACTGTTTGCACATGTTGTTTTCACTTTGTGTAATTAGTCTATTTTATATACACATCTTTTACATTTTCTCTCCTTAAATGACCATACTCAGCTATACATTCACTTTAATCTGAGATTCTGAGTATGTTATTTCCATTTACTTTAGAATAGTATTTCTCTTGTGTTATAAATTTGCCCTAGTCAGAATGTTTCTCATTCTTATTTTTAGACACGTTTTAACCTTGTGAGACTATGCATGCTCTTTGATTTGCTTATTTAACACCTGCATTTCTCCACCGTGAGACAATAAAGGATATTACTATTATCTAAACAAAAAATAATAAATTAAAAGGTTGGTATTCAACAGGCCAGAAGAGCATTTCCTGTCTGGGTCAGAACCTGCCATTTGTTGATGACAGTACATTTTCTGTTTAGTAGGAGAGCATTTAGTATTTATCTCTTTTCTCTACCAAGACTCAGTGCAGAAGGACTAAGTTGCTTTTTTCAGGAGAGCGAATACTTCCCACCTTCACCACCACTGGAACATTAATATATATATTTCTGTCTGCTTTTCAGGTGGTCTGTGACACATTTTCCTAAGTGAATTCTCTGTCCAGCTGGTGGGAGCATGCTCACTTGTAGGTGTGTATGTGTGCATTAGCTATTCATAGAGCAGAAAATAATATGGGGTCCAGCCATCTAGAGATCAAAATGACATTCCATGATGCACAAGAGAGATAGAACATAAGGCTATTTAGTCAATTTCACAAAATGACAAGGTTTATACTGTAGGAAATGCCCCAAGACATCACACTGCATTAGATTCTGTTTTAGGATTGTGTTTGCTGCCCGCCATCTCAGACAGAGACGGAAAGAAAGGAATTTAAGTTGAGAGGTTAAGGCCTGTAATTCTCACTACACAAGGCTTTTAAATGAGTTGAATGTCTATTCAAACAACTCATTGCATCTGTGCTTAGCAACAATCAGTTAAGATTATGGAAAGTAGAAAGTTTGATGCCTAGTAGTAGCCTAAACAATTTTGCAATTAATTATCCACACATCTTTTTGTGCCATCAGTGAGGAACATGAGCTTATAGCATCAATGTCCTGCAAGTAATTTACTTTCTCTGGGTATGAGATTTTTTTTTTTTGTTTTAGAAAGCTAGCAGTGTAGAAATGATGAGAAGTGTTCAAACCTTTCTAGAAAGCTTTATTTATTGATGTCTTTGAGTTGACTTTTGCTCTTTATTCCTAGGTGACCTTCTATTATGTTAATCTTGAAATATCTCCAGTCAACCTGACTTAAGCTGCACTCATGTAATTAATTGCATTAAGCAATAAATAATCTCTGGGTTGTACAAACACGGTTAAAGACAGGGTGCTGATTACCGTGTCACATTTGACTATAATGGTGATGCACACCTTCGAAAAAGTTTAGCTGACTCCGACATGCACAACAAGATTTGAAGTATTTGATCAAAAATAATTTCTGCAGTGGTGACAGAAACCATAGATGTAACGCCAGCAAGCCTCCAGTCAACACAGCTGGAACACTCAGCTTGGATAAAGTCACAACAAACAAATAAATAATGCAAATGCCCTCAGCTCAACTTTCGATTGGAGTTTGTATTGCTCTGCTCCTTTTGGTGTAAAGAAATACACTCAATATTGAGTAAACTAATAATTGGCCAGAGTCAAAGTCAATGCTACTGTATTTGTTCTTCAACCCAGGCTTGTGACGTTTGATGCATTTCCCCAGGAATCTGTTGTTTCTAGAACTTGGCTTTTGTTCAAGATCAATACTTCCTAAAGGTTAATCAAAGAGATCAAACACTGATATCAGCTTAAAACAAATACAAAAAACAAATTGACTAGGCATGGACTAGTAAGAAATAACACAATCAAGATATACTGATAAAGTCTACATCTAACTGCATTTCCACTGCTACAATGAATCAGATTATACTGCATGACCCCAGTCATCTTTTTATTAATGTAATGTCCAGCTGCATCCAACCAATGGGACTTGACCTACACCTTATCTTTGACCAGATACACACACACACACATGCACACGCACACAAATATAACAGCTTGCACTGCAGAAACCGTATTGGGGACATTTTAGTGGTCTTGAAACTGACTTTTTCATAACATGGTGTTGAAATCGGTAACCGGCCCATGCCTAGTTGGAATGGTTTCCTTTAATACCATGTCCCACATAGCGATTGAAGTAACAAGAACATTACACTCAATCTGGTTTACATTTGATTAATTAAATCTCATGACCAAGGAGAAAATTAACCTCATTGCTTGATTAGTTATTATACTATATTTGTACTGGATCACAGAATGAAAACTCTGACTAATATGTATGAGGACAACTGTAGTGTGAAAGTGACACACATCAACAGGAGAACAAGAGAAGCAAACAAAACTTAAACCAACAAAGGAAAAAATATCCTAACCAAGAAGTTGCTGCATTAGATTAAAAATAGAAGTTTTCAAACATTGTTGTCACTTTCTGGTGTTATGACCACATTGTAATTTTCATTTTCACAGCAGCATAATATACTAGTTCCCTGCAAATAGTTACCATTTGGATTTCATCCATTTCACTCCTCTACAGGTGGTGGAGATGAAATGGAGAGTTTACTACCTCTGATATCTGACACTGAGCTGCTGATCTGATAATGGTGGTCTTGCTGTGCAGTATCTGCCCTTCCCCACATGGGAAAACAGAGAGGTAGGCAGTAAATCACAACTCAAGCTTACAACCCACAGCATTTCTTCTTAATGTGTGAAATGCCATCAGTGGAAACTGAAACACCACAAATGAGGTGGAGGGGAGTAAAATAAGAAAAAGAGAGAGAAAGCACACTGCAGTTGTGCCCGTCTCCTCAGCTTCTCACTATGCACTTGGGTCCAAATCATTTCAGGCATCACTACCCACGAGTCTCTTATCAAATAATACTGAGAAGCTGTCCAAAAGTTTCCGTTGTGCGTGTGAATGAAATCATGTTTTCCGAGTGATTATTAAGTTATGACAGGGATGTGCTGGAGAAAAAATATTCTTTTTCTTTTGATGAAATCCCATTTTAATAATTCATTTCGGTTCTTTACCTCTTTCAAAAGGTGAAAATATTTCAAGTTTTCAAGGGTGAGCTTGAGATACACCAGAAAAATAAGTGGACACACTATACATAAGTGCTACCATGTTCCACTCACAAATGACATGCTTTAGTGTGGATGCTGGTACAGATTGGGGAAGACTCGAGATTAGTTGTTTTTAGGATGTATGAGATGTTGAAAATGAAGTCAAGCAAAGCACAGGAATGCAAGAGAAATCTTAAAGGAAATCATATTTCCCAACACATGCCAAAGTATGCTCGGGGTTGCAATGATTGGGGTGCGGTCATAGGGCAGGAGGCAACATACACAACCTGGACAGGTTACCAGTCTATCATAGGAAGAGATAAAGAGACATGCATGACAAAATAAAATCATACAGACATGCACTCCAAAATATAGTTAAATTGTGGGAAAAACCAGAGCACCTGTTTTTTTTTAATATAGACCCCATGCATGCAGAGAAAGAAGATTCAAAATTCATGCAGATGAACTCCAGTTGTGTTTCAAACCCACCATCTTCTTGCTGCAAGGCAACAATCATAACAACTGACACCCTGCAGCTCTGGAACCAGTCATATAGTAATTAATGCTCTTTACAGAAAAAACAAGTGAACAGATAAGAAAACAAAACCTTTTATTGTCCCAGTTTCATGTGTTCCATCCAAAATTATTTCTTTTATCATTAAGGTTTCAGAGTAACAAAACGATAGAATCGTTGATATTAATTACATGTTTGATTAAAGGATGGGTTTTAATTATACATTTTATATTGTTCCCAAAGTCACATTTTCCAAGCTTTAAACTGAAAACACAAATAGGAAGGCCTTCTCAATTCCAACTGGAAATGTTAGACTATTCTCCATAAGACCTCACAATTAGATCTGAATGCAGTGGATTTGAAACATTGTAATGGCTGTAAAAGTGCATTGAAATGTTACTTCCCAAAGTACAGTACAACTTCTGTTTGCATAAGAGTTGCTATGATTTTAAAAAGTGCAGTTTTTACCCCCCTTTTATTGCTTTGGAGAGTTAGCCTGGTCAGTGAGAACAACCACTGACAGAGATGTCATTTCTAGATCCAAATTGCAACTTTGGAAGGAAACAGAATGCAGTGCAAATATATACCAGCACTATTTCTATGTTCACTGCCATCCACTTAAGTTTCTACTGGAGATTCTTTAAATGTTTCGCACAACACCACTCTTTTAAATAGACTTGGATTGAAGCAAAAATCAATGACCGTACTCGCTTTGCATCAGAGTTTAATTTATGGTGATTAATTTGCATTATACGTTTCTATTAATAGTCAATAACAAAACATCTTGTATCAAAGAGTATAATTAAATTATGCTCAAGGACACCAGTGCTACTTAAGATTAACAGCTCAATGTAATTCATACAGACTGTTTCAGTCACACAAACTACATTAAAGATAGTGTAAAGTCATAACCTCCAAAATAGTCTGGCTGTTATTTTAATATAATTGTTAAGACCTAGGATTATGGTAACTGTTCTCTCACACATGTGGCATGAAATCACCTCTACTCCCAACATCAATAGCTAAGAAGCTCTCATGGCAGAAAAGGAAGGAAAACTAAATTCAGAATCAAGTCTTCTGCTAAATTTGGTATATGCAAATCAAATTTGACAAACATTCCAGCCAAGAAGATCTGATCAATGCCTCTTCAGAGTGAAACATATTCTTTGTGTGTGTGTGTGTGTGTGTGTGAAATTTACACAAAAGTCACTATATTTATTCTCAAAGTATTTATCTAGTTATACCTAGGGAGAATTGGTATAAAAGTTAGGTAGTAGAAATGTGCAACTTCCAACTTCATTGTTTACATTCCAGTTGTATCCCTCAAGCAATAATAAAGATTGGATAATTAGAATCTTATGAGCACACATAAACAGACTTGCATCGTGAAGCATACATTTCAGTGGTAGAATCTGAATGCAAGTAAACTCCCTAATACTGATGACTGCTACATCTTGTGAATGTTTGATACCAAGCAGCAGTGTTACACTTTTAAAATATGGCTCATATTTGAAAATGAAGTAGAACTGTGCATCAGGTTTAGCCCAGCAAGTGTCAGAAGATGATTTGTCTCTTTTTCACAATCATCTATATTGTCAAACACATTACAGTCTTTGCTCATCTTTCATTGATGAGTATAACAAAGCACTCTTTTGTTGAAAGATAATTCAACATCTATTCCACTCAGGTTCACTCGAGTTATGTGAGTATTTCATAATCCTTTCAGTGAACTCTATTAATACTTAAATAGAAGCCATTTGAGTTGCCTGCAGTTCATCATAACAATAAGGATCTTCTATTAGTGTCATCTTTACTAAAGTACTTATCAGCAGTAATGGTGTTTTGTTTGTAGGAATGACTAAAAGGCAAAATTCAGAATATTGTTGAAAAAATATTCTTAGAAATAAACACTGCCATGCAGAAGAAAAGCAAAGTTTAAGATCCTGATTTAAATGTCTTCACAATTTATGCATACGTTGGGTTTTGCTGAGACTCTACGCCAGAACTGAACTGATCATCCAGCTCATACAGTATCTTACATACATTACAGTGCCAACACCAAAAGCACAAGTAGGAACCTTTGGCTGCAGTAGAGGTTTAATAATTGTTTGGGGAAAATGTAATTCAAAAACATGCATGACCTAAAACAACTATGGTTAACTATGGTTAAGGTAACTTTAATATTGTAAGCCAACAAAAGCACAAGCCCGTTTACAATACTGTCAAATTTCGCAAACTAGCACTTAATTGAAATCTAAATAATTTACATTCAAACTCAGAATACTCAAATATCTGCCTTGAGGATATTTAGAAACACTTTATAGGTAATTAAAATCCTTTTGAATTTTAATGTTAATGAACAGCATAGATATTGTATATTTCACTGTACTGTACACTTACAAATATTTCAGCTGTTTAAGCTGTCAGCTCAGTTCAGTCTTAATTAAAAGTGAATCTTTGGTTTTCATATAAGATCTTACTTTAATTATTTTTTATGAAAATGTGTTTGTTGCTTAACCTAACTCGTAAGAAGCTTCTGAAAAGAAACACTGAGGTAACAGTAGCTCAAGGTTCACTTGATAGTCTTTCCTCTTAAGGTCTAAAAGTCATATGCTGAACAGCATCCTTACAGAAAACCTTTCATCATGCCATTGCAAGGATAGTGTTTGACTAAATTATATCCATAAGGTCTCTTCTACGTTTCACTGTTAGCCATTTACAGTTTTCATTATTATAATTACTGCAACTGTCCATGAGGCAAAATCCAGTTTCTGGTAAATATGTATAACATTGTTTAAAATAATCACAGTTTCAAAGCTACATACTAAACACATTTTCATTATACTGACCCAAGTTATTTTACTTATTGTCAAAACTTGTGACCAGTTTTCTCTGGGTGCATTGAGTTCGTTAGCTACTCCACATTTTCCTTACATAAATCAATGAGAAATTTGAATATTCAGGAGATTTTACAGTCCAATGACCATTGACAAGGTCTGGAAACTATCACTTTTGTAAGACAACTCTATTGAAAGTGAATTTGGCAAACTTTGAGCTGCATGTCTGTTTTTTGCTGAGTTATTTATTTTAGTATGGCTATAAGTTAGCTCACTGAAATTTAGCTACAGATTCTGACTAACAAATCAATTAATATCAGTTAACTACAGGTGCATCATTCTATAAAACAAAAAAAGCATGTAATGTATGCAAAATTAGTAATGTTTTACCAATAATTCTCATTACAGTGAAACTCTGATAACAGCAAATCCCTGTTTTTAGAGTCGTGTCTCAAAATAAGCCTCCAAATGTCTTTGTTATATCACTAATCATTTCAAAATAAAGCAATAGATAACATTATGGAAGGCAATTATGTTCAGCTGGCTCAGCAGCATCGATTTTAGTGAAGAACATGAGGTGTCCAAACTTATCTTTACCTCATGGAAACACCCTTTAAATTTGCATGAAGCTTTAACTTCATTCCACACTATCTTTTTCTACTATACACAACTTTCCCAATAAGTTGTATCTTATTGGGATACAACTTATTGTATCCCAATAAATATTTCTGTTATTGAGACAGAAATACTTAATTTTATTCCACTAGCTGAATAGAATACACACGATCTTGAGTCTGTATTTGCAATAAATTCAAAGCAGAAAAAACATCAACTTTCTAGAGGTTCCTCACTGTACATTTTTCTCCGTCACTGAACTATTTCCAGAATAAGTTATTTTGCATGACGCTTCATCAAACCCTTTTTTCTTTAAACTGTCAAAAAAGAAAAAGCACATTCATACAGCTTTTTCCAACACAAATATTTAAAATCACATACAGTGTGTGGATACAAAAACACTTTCCTCCCGGTATTATAATAGCCTGTATCATCTTTAGATAATCCACAGAGTGCTGATGCTTTTAGTTAGTGTTTGGATATTCCTGCCTCCAGAAATGAACGGCACATACCAGGGAGAGACTCGTGGAGAACCTGATAAATGAGTTCATCATTACACAGCCGAAGAAACACTGTGAGCGCTAGTAATGATGGAAGAAACAAGCACCTATTCAGTTTCAATGTATCGTGAAACGTTTACTGCAGACCGCGACGGCTACTCAAAAAAAAAGAGGGGGGGGGGGGAAGTCGGCGTCTTACCATGTTCAACTTCAGAAGTGTGCTCAACAAAAAACTGGCAAAGGTGGCACAAGTAACTGCTGGCGATACAGCCACAGCCTCCGCACAGGAGCTCATCAGCGTTTCTGCTACCAGCGTCCTCAGCCCAACACGCCGAGACTCAGTAACAATCCACCGCCAGGCTGATGTAGACGGTCTCTAATGGCGCGGATGGAGTAACGCGCGCCCTGTGTCTGTCCGTCTCTGTTGTCATGACGTGTGCGCCAGGTAATCTTATTACAGCGGTCAGGAAAGGTGAGCCCGGTTAAAGCTCCGCTGCCCCTCCTTCCACCGTATCCGCCTGATATGCTTCAGCCCACCTCGTGTAGAGAAAGATTACATTTCGACAGAACGTCTCGCCGAGCCTCTCAGTGTGATGACCGAAAAGTCTTCGAAATCCGCTCTTGACTGTCGAAATTCGCAACTTTTCCCGCCCCGAACTGCAAAGGAATTTCTGAGGGTCAAGAATAAGAGCGTTTCACCGACAGCTGTCAATTATTTCAGAGTTAAATCCATTAGTCGAGCTTGCCCGCACCAGCTGGAGCGGAGCTTAGATATAATACCACTGGAGGCAGTTTGCTATAATTCACCTGTCACTTAACAACAAAGCCTAGGCCTTTATTCCCTACAGCTTAACCACCGTCAGGATGGGGGAAGAGAGTTGGGGGGGCTAAAACTCTACATCAATATGGTATAATTAGCTGCCGTGCTAATTAAGTCTCGACTAATGGTTGCAAAATAGTCCAATTTAATAGAACAGCTCCTACAGAAGAGAAACAGATGGAGGTCTTGTTCTCAAAAGCTGCTGGAAACACCAATGCAATTTTTAGAGAATTCCTCTGATAGTTAAATAACTACTAATCGGTTTATTTCATCCGATTAACTCACCTGCATCCATTTAGAAGGCTAAATAAAAAGAGACACAGAGAGGACAATGGAATTTAACACAAGGACAGAGCGTCATGGCCATTCAATTCATGGAAATTAAATTGCCACCAAGAGTCATGACACAGTGTACAGTTGCAATTGTTGTGAACAGATGGACAGACAGGCATAACTACGATTGTAAAAACAACTGGGTTTTCACTTTCAACTGGTGAAGTAGCCATTCTACATATATATCAATATCATTAAAAGAAAGAAGAAAAACAAGCCTAAACTTTGACAATGAATTTGAAAGAAGTCAGCCTTTATGTCAAGCCGTGTAGAGAAAACTGTTGTGAGGTGTTAAAAGCTGTTCCAAATAAAACATGAATAATTTGTAATGAGCGCTCCTTCCTGTCCATTGGGAACAGCGAGAATCTTAACAAACAGCCTCGCTTACAAGCATTTGGAGGTTTAAACTGCAACTTCATTGAATTAATGTGCTTCAATTCCCATGTATTATTTAAGACATAGGCTTGTTGAGAGTATCGTTTCTGTTTAAGAGCAGCAGCAGGAGTAGTGTCTATGTTTGTCAAAAAAAGCAAGGTGTCTTGTTTATTGTATATATGTTGCATATTTGCTTTACTATTTACTTTGTGGGTTTTTTTTACAAATAAACATTTTAAAAAACATACAAGTTTAGATGTTAGGCCAGACCAGGTTAAATCATTTACCTCTGCTTGTCATCACTCATTCAGGGTAGAAAGAACAAGCTTTATTGCAAAAAGCTGCCTGACTAATAACACACTCAAACCCATTCAACAACCCCTAACTCTCTGCCTCACCTTTATTTCTTAAGATACATAGTAAATGAGTTTCTAGGCAGAGATTAACATTCCACAAAGAAGCAAATACATATATAATCCTTTTTTTAAAGAAAAATTATTCCCATACGTAACCAGATTTTTATGCATAATGTATGTTGTATTTTGAATCTTGACTGATAATGTACATTTGAACGTATATATACCTGCAAGCAAAGCTTTATCAACTAATAAGAGTGGAGAAACAAACAAGCAAGGGGGAAGAATGTGTTAATAACTTCTACCACTCATCTAATTTAGTTTCATAACAACCAACTGATATGTGTATTAATATTCATGATATTGCTTTTCAAATAGCTGCAGTCTATGTGCCAAGGCTAATAATGTTTACATAAACGGCAAAATGCAAACAATAAACTTTATTCCATTTGTTTTTCCTCTTTAAAATCTGTTTCTGAGATGAGACAGAAAGAAAATCTTCATCTCAATGCATATTCAATTTAACATTTACATCAATTTAAAAGAAGAGAAATACTTTTTTGAAAGTCAAAAGCATACCATTTATTCCCATACATGACAAAAAAGTTTCTCAATTGAAACACGAAGGCCATATGTTGCATGGAGTTTGACACAAGCTACATAGTTGACACAAAAATAAGGGACAGTGTGTTCTGGTCAAAGAGGAACAAAAGAGTTGAGGAACTGGATGGAGCTACATATTGGACAATGATGTAAAAAGACCCATACCTGTAAAGTGCCTCTGTCCTGTTGGGACAGATAAATACTTCCCGTATTTTCAATTCCAAAACTTGACAGCTATGAAGAAATCCTCTGAAGAAACTGTAAATTAGTTTGTAAGTTTGCATGATTTGTCCATCTTGCACCAAACCAAACAAGTAATGGTTGAGTACAGGATAGACAGAATATTATAGTTTTCATCAGATGAATGCCCAACTAGTTCCCCTGAAGGCAAAGGCACTGCAGAGCGGTAAGCACATTTCAAAATCATCACATTGACCAGAAATGCTCACAGAGAAGACAAACACCCACATAAAACTGAGGTTGAAAGATGGTAACAACACTGGCTCCAGCATGCTTTGTACAAATGATCTACAATAAATCTACGTATACGACAGGACAGGAAAATGTCAGTATCCTTTGTAACTCGGTTTTAAAAGTAGCAGTCAATGTAAAACTTTCTCCCTATGAATTGAGCAAAATAAATTCAGACAGCTTAGTTTATCCAGAATTGTTTTATTTTTGTTTCTTTCGTTTTGTCTTTTCTTCCTCCTAATGACATAGATTAGCAATATTGTTGTTTTTGAAACAATTTTTATAGCTTCTGCAAAAAATAAGTCTTTTGTTCTTTAGAATGTGAATATGAACTAAATTAGCATTATCGGGAATAAATAAAAGTCCAGTTTTACCATATAGTAGCTGAATTATTTACCAACGCAAACAACTATCCAGTTATCATGACAACATGAAAAGCTCCTTACTTGGATTACGGCCAACTGACTTATTAAAAGAGGGGTAAAATTGACTTACATCACTTTATAATGTCATTTCTTCATCGACCATAACAGGAGTACTGCCTTGATTTACTTTCATGTATGTTTAAGAAATCCTTGAAAGTAACAGTCATACAGAGCGTCCTAGCTTGACTCTTGAGTGAGGTAGATGTCACGGTCAGACAACGGGAAAGTAATGGAGGTGTCCTATGAGCTTAGTTCCCAAAAAAAACAAAAAAACTTGCAAAACGCACTCAGGGTCCACTCAAACTCTCTTAGGATGACAGGAGAATAAAGGGATGTTTGATAAATACAGTGTTTTTATAACTACTGAAGGTAACATAGTAACTCTATTGTGCCAAGTGTTACTGGCTGGAATTTTAAATCGAAAATTTCATTTTCTACTACCGTAGCATTTCTCTTTCAAACGCAACCCTATTGTAAAGGACATCCTCATCAAAGCACTAGCAACAAATGCCACAAATTCCTGCACAAGAAAAACCTGGAGCCAAAAAAGATACAAGCAATACCATAAATCCAAGTTTTATCTTGAAATTTTCTTTCCGGACAAATGGAACAATTCTTCTTTCTGAAGCTTCATTTTCCTGGACTGAATGTATGCACTCAGCCATTTAGTCCCCAAACTCACTGCCTGCGAGCTCCCTTCAGGCTACCCAACGGGAGTGTGTGCACACACACACATGGAAGGGCAAACCAACACCTACATACACAAAAACCGAAAGAGCTGAAAGCTGCAAAAGCAGAGGCAAAAATTGCATTGTAGCACTTTAAGGGCTTTATGCAGTTAAGGATAATTTCATTACTCATTCAATTAATTCAGTGATAAAAGAAAAAACAGGGAGAGAAATTTGAAATAATGTATTTATTTAAGAATGATATGTAGTATAGGTTTACTGAGAAGAGCACAGCTGAAAATATGGGGCACGACATCTGTGAACATTTTGAAAGAATCACTTGATTTTTGAGCACAGACAGGCACAACGGCAAATAATTTTCCATCAGTAACTTTCCAGGTCATGTGAACTAAACTTTGTAATTTACTCCCAAAGAACAAATAAATCCTAAAATGTGTCAAATTCTTCTCACCATAACAACCTAAATATTTGTGCAAACGTTAAAACCTTTGCAAGTTAGTGATTGTGTGAGAAGTTTTAATCAGCTAACTTTCTATCTACCAGCGAGTTCTAGGAGTGGTCTTCACATTGCCTCCTTTGTTAAATAAACTACCCATTTAAAAGCGCAAAGACTAAAAGTGTCTTTGCGCTTTTATCGGCAAACGTATCTCTTTTTAGGGCTCCAGTGTCTTCAGCTTTGGCCTGGTCAGACCGAGCACAGCTCCACTGCTTCCACTCGGCCCCACTATAAAAGATTAAAATGATCTCTGTGCAAATGGCATTGCTGTGGGGTGTCTGAGTCGTTTAAGTGTCAGGGGACATCGATAGTTTGGCACTGACAGCTTGTGTGATATTGAGAGGTCAGAGCGACTGAGACAGCAGGCGAGTAACTAGGAGGGGAAAGAGGACAGTAGGAAAGGCGGGTGGAGGGAGAGAGAAGCCACCAAGACAACATGTGGGTTTGTATGTGTGCAAGCAGAAGAGAAATTAAGAAATGAAGAGATACGGAGACCCAAAGAGTCTTAAATCTGGGCTGATTATCCCCAGAAACAATGTCTCTATAATCATCATAAACAGCACTTCCTAATCTTCTGCCTCTTACCCCACAATGTTATGAAAGTGGCTGTTACGGGAGGCTTATTCTCCACTTAAAAATGAGCATATTGTGTTATAAGAAGTATTAGTGGCTGGTTACGTAATATCACATATTGTCTTTACAATTAAAATATTCAAATTGGTAAGAAACTTGCAGAGTAAACTGAAGCAACACAACTGACAAACCAATGAAGTAAGAATATGCATGAGTTTAAGGTTTGCAGGGCATGGATTTCAAAAATGACTTGCTTGCAGAAAAATACTTTTTTTAGTTTGCCTATATAGCTTTTGCCTGCTGTATATCGAGCTTTCTGAAGAATGTGAATTTAAATCAATGTACTGATCCAACAATGTGATACCCATGTAAGTGGCAAAATAATGATTATACAATCTCTCAAGCTGTGACCAGTTTGAGTCATTGTGCAAACATTTATTGTTGGCATTTGGTGTGAAACCTATTTATTTCTGCTTTGAGCTGACGTTAAAA
This sequence comes from Micropoecilia bifurca, assembly GCA_903067075.1. NCBI lineage: Eukaryota > Metazoa > Chordata > Actinopteri > Cyprinodontiformes > Poeciliidae > Micropoecilia > Micropoecilia bifurca. Next base: position 26,657 of record CAEGAF010039032.1, on the reverse strand, counting down.
TAATACAATCCTTGGTTCAATAGGGGTCTTAAACAAGGAATCTGTAAACACAGACATGTAAAGATGCATTAGGTTAGTTATTGGTAAACATGGGCCAGCATAAAGCTCTCATGACATGATATTCGGTTCCAGATGGTGTCATGATATTACGCCAGCCCTCTGTCAGTCAGTCATTGTGATGGATAATTAATGCAATATTAAGACCACAATGTCCAACGTTTTATTGATTTCTCTGTCAGCAAATATTATTTTAGTTAAAAGTAATTAAATAAATAAACAACATTGAGCAACTACTAAAAAAATATTTAAAATAATGTCAGGGAGGCTGTTCTGTAATATTGGAGAATACAATGAATGTTATTTATTCATTTTTAAATGAAGAAAATCAGGGGATACATTCAGATTTTAAATCTACACTATTTTTGCGTAAATAGCAGAAATAGATTTAAGTATTATCCTGACATCTAAATTAAACATGACAACATGAACATGCTCTAATTACTGGCTAGCATTTCTATTTAGGCACATTCATCAGCCAGAGAACAAGAAACAAACAAAGGGTATCATTACATCTGATGGTTGCGAGGCTAATTCTCCAGAACCTTTTAACAGTCTTTTTAGTCTCCAGCTACTCTTGAGGAAAATGTTTGACGCCTCTTTATCCAAGGAATGTTCTGCTCCTTTAACCACTTTGTGTCTAATGGGACAGGTAACACTCAGTGGGTTTATAATAGCTTTTACTGTGCTGGAGCCCCTCTTGACCAAAAGACAAGAGAGACTGTAAAGTTACTGAATGGAAAAGAAAAACAGCACGCTAAAAGACATTAAAATTATTTCTGGTCTCTTAAAGCTTTTTAATTACGTTACTTGTCCAAGCAGTAACTTCTCATGCTTCTAGTAATAGGTAAACTATGAGACGTCTGTGAAACAGAAGCGGACAACTGCATGGATATTTTTCTGTACTTGTAATTCTTTCTTCTGGTTCCACTGCACTTCGGTGACAGCAAATTCTCATGAGACATGCCTCACTTGGACATAAAAGCTAAAGGGGTTTGATAATTGGATCACATGGGGACTAAAGCACTGCCATAAGATCTGTTACAGGGAGTCCCAGAGGCTAAAGAAACTAACAGGATTTAATAAAAATGTTCCCAGTTTCTGTTTGTTTTTAACCATAGTCTCTCCTTTCCTTTTCCTCTGCAAAGTTCACCTTAGCATCCTGGGATAGAGAGCTCCTTTGACACCTACTACAGGTTATTACTTTTACAATCACAGGCAACCAGACCTCTAGGGAGTCCATTAGCACCTAGAAGAGCTGTTGACCTCTTCAACCAGCCCAGAAAGACGTTAAACTTTCAAACTGAATGGCATCAAGTGCTAATAATCCATCAAAAACTGATGAGCAAGTTTGAGAACTTCACTCAATTAAGTGGCAGAGTGAGTAATTTCTTTGGACCCTAATTGGTGTCAAAGCATGTGGACTGTGATGGGATGGTGTCTTTTATCACTCAGAAAAATCAATACTCAAAAGAAAAACCACAACCTCAAACACAGCCACAATTCTACTTACGTGGTTGAAACCCCTTGAAAAAATGTGTTGTTGAAGAGAAATTTTAGGTTGCAGTTTACTCACAAAACTTCTCTTTTCTTGTTTACTGAGAGTTTTATGCTTAAGGCTTGAGCAGAAAAACTTTTTTCACTCTTGGACATTTTTTATTTTCTATGTCCCGCTGCAAAAATTCTTTTAGCCTTGTTTTTCATTTAACACTGTGCTGTACACCACCGGTCCTTGTTTTTGGCACTGCAGAAAATATGCGTAACATAAAGAATTTAGATGCCATACGGATATAAAACTGAGACGATTCTAAGATAAATAAGACAGAAATCCCATTGGGACATAGGAATAAGCAGCAGAGGCTATACACATTACTTTTTTATTAAAAAATCACAGAAATCTCAGCGCTCTGTAGGCACAGAGCCCATATTAGCTGAATTTGGTTAATTATGCTTGGCTTTCATATTCTTTGGCAAGAATTGAGTCAAGCTATTTTATTTCCAACATAATAATGGCTGTGTTTCAAAGAAGCACACACTGCCACAGCTGCAAGTACTTTCTGCACAAAGTTCTTTCCTGTTTCCTGCAGCTAGCTTCTGCACCTGTGGACATGCATGCTCGTATGTGATGAATATCTATTTCAAGACATTCACAAGCGCCGTTCAATATGGGCAATCAGACAAAGGTGACTTGACAAAGACTGGATTGAAGGAGGCACAGTGGACCAATTTTCAAGAACTCCATTACCACACAATGCAGAACACATGGGGAGCAAGAGGAGCAGAAAGACAGATGTCAGGAAAATGGCAAATAGGCAAGACCAAATCAACGGTTTAGGCTTAGCAATTACGGTTCCATTTCGAAGCACGTCAGACACCATGTCTCCTGAAAAAGCAATTTCAACATGGATTGAAAATAAGACGTTGTATGCATTATGTCTTTATGTTTGATACACCTATGGCAAGACATAATTCCAACATTCAATAAAATTAAGCCTGCGTACATAAACAAGATTCTAAACAATTTGGATTTAAAACTACATCATCATAATTTGTGAGTGTTTGTATTTTGCTTTACGCTTGTTTGTCTCTTGAGGGTATTGCATTTATTGTTCATGTTATTTATTCAATTTCACATGTTTTGTGAATATTGTGAAGCATGCTGGTCAGATGATAATCTTAAAATGTTCAAATCAATATCTTCCTCCTGTCACATTTTTCTTTCCTGTTTTTGGACGAAAGAAGGACAAATGACTGGCTACTCTGGAAAGATTTTTATTAAAACAAAAATGTGATGGACATCCAAGGTTTACTCAGGCCTTAATCTTCAAGGCATTTTAGTTGAATAACACAACCTTTTTCTCTCATTTTTGGAGGGTGGAATCATATGAATTTGTATCTGTAATAACACTCGTAGGGATTTAGATATTATTCAGGAGATTTTGATCTTGTCCCTTTTTTCATACATTCTGTAAACTGATGTGCTTAGAAAAATCCCCTGCCTTGCTCCATCATCCTTCCAAGTAGTAAGTAACAAGTAACTTAGTTGTCATTTCACATAATACATAATACATAAATAGGTATTTATCAAGTAATATCTTTCAAGTTGGGATGTGAACACCATCAGGCACATTTCTTGGACCTTAGCAGTAGGACGACTTGCTGAAAAAAAGTTTGTCTCCTTGGTTACCAGGTGATGGTCTACTTCTACTTCTACTGCAACATCTTTAAATCCAGCTGGATTCAAAAGTGTTGTTATGGCAGCTGGTCAGAAACACAGCCTGGTACAAACATTAGAGGGAAAATGCAGTGGTGTCGTGGTTCTTTAAGTTGTACTCAGCTAATGGTTCTGCTTCCCAGCTTCCACACAGCACTCAGTGAGGGATCCTCAGCTGTTTCCCAGGCAGCTATTCCTAAATCTAAATATCAAGCCACCTAATACGTTTTTATGTCACTGAATATTAGCCCTATTTCCATCCAAAACCATGGTTTTTATTACAGGGAGCCAACAATTTTTTGCTACTTGTATTTATTAACATATTTATTCATATATTTATTGCCAGCAAACCATAGTTTTAGAGACAGAATTATGTCATATTAACATGTCTGATGGACACCAACTAGAATCTATCTTGCAGCGTTGTTGCTCCACAGAGGGTAGAAAATTACTAGCAAACAATTGCTTGCTAGATTGTATCTTATAAATTCTTATTGTATAAGACAATACAGACATTTTTGGATTTTCAAATGATTTTGAGAAAAAAGAAAGAAAAGTTGGTGCTGGTTTATTCTCGCTGGAGGCCTGTCCAGCCCTTATGGACAGACTAACTCAAACCAAGAGCAGGCGCAATTTTTTTGTCACTGTGGATTTGTCCTTTTGTTGGCAGAATGCTAAGAAAAGAGTTGCACTTCTGCTCAGCATCCACCTTTTAATGATATCTTGTGCAAGGATCTCCTCAGTGATGTGGAGAAAGTTTGGTTCTGCGTGGGCGAACCCTCTGTTCTTGACAGGAAGACGTTCCTGTCCAGTGTTTAATACATGAGCATTGATAGCAAACACTCAGAGTTCTAGTATAATTTGATTAAAATTAAACAAAGGTAAAACACTAGAGCCCAGCATTTTCATAGTTGTATACCCTTGCTGTCCATTAGACAGCACAATAAACTTGTTCCAGGCATTTTAATGTCACTGTGTGTTTTTTATAAATATATTCTGCTCCTATTTGGTGCTACCTTAATTGGCTAGAGCCAGCATCCCACTGAGGAAAAAGGTAACCTCTGAGACAGCTCTACCACCTCCTACTGCTGTCTGAATTCTGACTAAAAATGCGTCGTAATGCAACAACAATCATTATGCTGCAGTTTGATCCACATGGTAAGGAAAGTGGACATTCTGGACCTACAGTATGTGAGGATATTTCCTCAGTTTTTGGGGGAAGCATGAATTAATTTTCACTTTGCAGATGTTATAATGCTAAGCTGCAGTGTCTCAAAATCAAAAACCTTCCCCAACTTTCTTGTGTAGAGACAAGGACTCCTTTGAAAGAAAGAAACGTGATTCATCACAAAGTAAAGGGGGATGAAGGGAGTGTCAGTTCTGCATCAATACAGCCTGCTCTACTCTTCCCCACTGACTCTATCCTAGTAGTTAAAATGGATCAAAACACTTTGATGGTGTTCTCTAATCAAAACCAAAAATGGTGTTTGTTTTCATAACCATGAAAAGATTCCTTCTGTTTTTGCTGTTTTTCCAGTTTAAATATCGGGGAAAAAAAGCAAAACCAGAAGAAATATGTGAAGAGACATATTTATTCCTAACAGGGTCTGTGGACCCAAAGAGAGGCAAAGAACAAGATGTTATGACACACAGAACATCACTTGGAAAAACGCCTTAAAGAACACGTGGATAAGCATTAGGATGCATGAACAACACGCAGTAGATCAGCTGTGAAAAGTACTAGCTGACACCCTGAAACAGTTGTTTTCACACTTTGACAGACAAGTGAAAGACAGTGAAGAGCTGGACCTGCTGCCCCAGCCCAGCAGACTTTCACTCAGCGCCATGATCTAGTGAAATCTCCGGTGAGGAATAGCAACACTATCGATCAATGTGTGCCCTAATAGTTACCAGCAGGGCACAGCTGGTGAGACAAGACAGGTGTCTAAGCCTAAACAGATGTGCTCTGCAAGACTGTGTTCTGATCCCACTTCTGTTTACGCTCAACTCGTGACTACGTCCCCATTTACACCTCAAACGGCAGGCTGTTGTTCACTAATAACAGCAGCTTTGAAAAACACTATATAGAGGAGATCCCAAGGAGAAGATCCCAAGGACTAAACAGTTCATAAGATATAACCTCTACAGCCAGTAAAAACAATGTACAGAAAGAATGTGGAGCCTCTTAATGAGTTCATGGGGATTTGCATTAACCCTCTGAGGACCTCACACTTTATGAGACGGGCTCAGTCTCTTCTTCCTGAGGATGTTCAAGAGGGCAGAACTTCCATTGAGGCGTCATTGAAAGTTTCCACATCTGTGTATGATTTTGTGGTGTACCAGCAGCCACAGCGCAAGGTGGGAAGAACTTGACTCAGGTGCTGAAAAACAGCCCAAAAGACTTTGGAAGACAACTCCCAGAACTTGACTCAGTGTGTGTTGATCAATGTCTGAAGAAGGCCAGCAGCGCTCCCAGTCAGGGAACAGACAGTCGGCCCCCCTGCATTCATGACAGAGATTTAGATTTATAAGAAATCAAACATCCACACTCACAAATTCTTCCTCAGAGCCATGACCTCCATCGGTCCCACTGCACTCTGCCACACACATCGAAACAAACTTCATTTTTCACTTACATCTCCTATATTTATTATTACTTCTATCTAAATTAATTGATTTAAAAGAAAAACAAAAAACATATATTTTTTTTATTTATTGTGTCTCCTGAGCTCTTACGGGTTGACTTAAATTCAATGATAGATGTTATTTATTTACTTTTTACATATCTGTCTGTTTAAATAACAGACAGATATGTCTGTTTAAATAAAATGTCTGTTTAAATAAAATACATCATGTTGAGTATTTGACCTCGTCACCTTTGCCTGCTGACTTTGTCTCAAAAGTACAAAAAAAATCCAACAAAAGACAGATGAATAAAACATTAAAACAGAATTGTTCATTCAAACTTCTATTACCAATAAAGAAAGAAAAGTCTTGTACCATAACAACTGCAAGAATTCCTGTTGGATCAAAGACAATAAAACCTGGTGTATTATGTATGTAGTAACTTTATAAAGGCCAGAAACAGGATTTTGCTCACCCGCGACTGTCCTTTGTTAAGCAAGAGACCTTGATTACTGCACCTCTCTGCACACGAGGAGCCATTGTTCCCTTTAGAGAACAATTCTATTATCTTGGCATTGGGTTGATTTTTTTTGTTTTCAATGCTTAGAACGTATTCATCTAATATGTTAACAGAACCTGGGCCATTGTCTAAAAAAAGATGAACTTATCAGAGGTGAAAATTATTTTGAAAATCTACTTTTTTATCTGACAAATGAGGCTCATTGGAACTCATATTCTAGTTTACTGAAAATGACTCTATACGACCCTATTAAGTTCCTAAAGGAGCTAAGGTTGAGAAATTATAAAGCAGATGTCAGGTAAATGTATCAGTAAGGCAAGGTAAGATAATTTTATCTTTAAAGCACATTTTCAGCAACAAGGCAATTCAAAGTGCAGTGACAAAATAAAAAAACAATACAGACATTACCTTGATAGTTTTTAAATAAATAAAAATAAGTGAAACAATAATCTATTGATCACTCACCACTTTCTCCTTGTTTTACTGATCTCTCCCTCATGTCGACACAACAACCCAGCATATAAATGATTCCACTTTGAAACCCCAGACACGTTCCACAAAATAGCTGGATCTTTTTTGGCAGAACTAATTTATTTAAGTTCTGTTTATTAACCCATGTTTTTGAAGCCCTAGTTGGACTGTTTCATATTCATAAGCGGTGAACTCCGGATTTTAAAGAGGAATTGAGTATTATATCAATTTATTTGATTAAAAGTAAATTTCACCTCTCCCCCCCCCAAAAAAAAACATCAAGTAGATTGCACTGATGATGAATTTCTGTAATGTCTGTGACACATATTTGTGTATGTCATGCAAGTCACATTTTTCCCTTTTTTTGTTCCATGGTTCTAAAATTACCATTAGCAGACAGAACCCTTTTTACCTAATCTGCACAGAACAAGCAACTCCAGCCTTTAGGAAAATAATAAATTGCTATTAGCGCTGACTAAAATTATCATAACTATACATAAATAAGGGTGAACTTTGCCCTACATGCATAAATCTTATCTATATTAGGGTCAACTGCATTAACACCAAGACTATTGTCTCAACATAGCTGGTTTAGCAGCAGATGACGGCTTTTGTCTAGTTTCAGAAAAAGGATGTGCAAACTCAAAATTTGCACACATTTGGCATCTGCAAATAACATTTTGAATTTGTCCAGTTCTGTAGTGTCCACTTGATTTATCACAGCAAGACAAGCATCCTAATGAGTGGGCTTTGTTAACTGCTACTCGTACGAGTGCTGCTACTTGACATCAGTCCACCAAGTCATTTTTTTATCCTTGACTGCAGGGTTTACAGCACAATTGCTGCAGTGAGTTTGCTTTTGAGTCAACTCGAGCATAAAAGGCATCGCAATGCCGAAAACCCATCCTCTTACGACAACGGTCACATCCCGAATGGACGCTCACTATAGGGAGCGGCTAATACTGACAGGGAACCCCTTAAAAATTTAGCAGGTCAACCCTGGACAAGCTATTTTATGATGGCAAGAGATTCACTTAGGACCAAAAGCATCAGCAAATGTCAAGGTGAATCATCTTTTAAACATAAATAAAACATAAGAAAGCATTGCCTGAAAACCCTCAGTGGTCTTCCCTGTCTGATTCAGTATGTCTGCGAAATGCCCCACTGCAGTATGTCTGACCAAAGTCACTGTAAATGAATAACAAAGAACTGGAAAAGACAGTAATGGATATGTGTTTTAGCGTAACAGAAGCAAACAACAAAAAACATGAAGATCCTGAGGTAAAAGCACCTTTTGAAAATTCTGTTGACTGTGCAATATACCACCCTTTCAACAAATTATGGGCAGTAATGCCCTAATAATATCCAAAGGACTTTTTTTATAAGAACAGAATCCTGCCTACCGTATTTTCATCAACAGCACAATAGTCTATCAGCCTCTAAATGAATGAATGTAATTTATTTCCTCTTTTTCTCATTACCTTTTTTATTTTCCTCATACTGTCTGTCAGTTTCCATTATATTATTCATTGATGCATACTTTAAACAGCTTATAAACACCTGGGGTTGGGATGTTGAAAAAATGGAGAGCAGGCCTGTTCTATGGAAGATTGTTTGCATTAATGGGGATATTTTCCTGGGTTTGATCAAATATGCAATTTTCCAGAGGTAAGATGGCGCAAAGTGAAATTCCAATGCAGAGTTGCCTGCATTTTTCTTAAATTAAATTTTACTGAGGGGAAATGATAGGCTTGATGCATAAATATAATTTATATTGTTTATAATAACAATATATAACTTATATACCAATAAATAACAATAAACAACAAAATGATGGAGCAGTAATATCCAGTATTTTCCTTTCTTTGGAAGGTTTTTTCCAAAGAGAGAAATAGTCGGTTTTAATTTAAATTTTAATCAATATCAAAGCCGTCAGAAGTTTAGCCAAGTCAATTAATATTTGTAAGGTTAACTTGGACCTATTTGTTTTGTCAAGGCTGCACAACTGTTTCTGCTCCCGGGTCTCTTTTATACCAAGGAGCAAAACTCCCTGGTTCTAAAAGTTTGCACATTAAATGGTAAATAAAGCAGAAACTATAAACTGAAATTCAAAGACGGGTTCATTTTATTCAACACTTTTAAGCTAATTTAATCATTTTCATTTAAAAAATGAACGCAGAATTTTGAAAGAGCAAACTGTGGGAAAGCTACTCATTACACAGGGAAGCTGCAATGTTGAAAGACTATCACAGAGGCAGATGAGGAAAAGAACAAAAATAATAATGACATTAAAATCAATAATAAAAATTGGCATAATTCACTTTGAAAGTTTCTGCACTTACATGTGCTTATTTGTGCAAATAAGAGTAAATTGACATACTGCTCAGTTTGAAAAGCACAGAACACATTTGTGAAGAAATCTGTACTACTTGACCTGGGAGAAAGGAACATATTTCTGTTGTCATGCAACTGGTTAGGCTTGCTAGTCCAAATGGAGTGAGGTCAGTCTCTTTCAATATCGATTTTTGGCCAATACAACATTCATTATAAAATTCACAAATGATAAATGAGTAACATAAAAATCAATTCTCTGACATGTGGAAATGGGAACTATTAGAGGAGGAATAAAAGCTAAACACCACTCTGACCTGTCAGAATGCAGTTAGAAACGGCTTTTAAAATCTTTCTCAGTAGTTCCAGATGATCTTCTTTCAACTATTACAAAAATGGTCTGTTTGAAAAAAGGCTGCACACTTACATTACCATAAAAAATAATTAGACTGTTTTCTTCCAAAAAATGTAAGCTCAACAGCAATAATATTGCTCTGTTTGCAAAAATAACCATGTGAAGCTTCTCCAGGCATTTTGCATAATTGTCCATCAGTCTGTAAAATTCAACCATCAAGGATTTATTATCGCTTCTCAAATCGCACTTCGGTCGGCTGCAAGTTGGTAGAGGATTGTGGTCTACCACTTTTAAATCTTCCTTACAGTACAACGCAATTTACATCAGCGCATTCATCTGACAGTCTTCCAGTTTGTTTGGAGCCGTTAAAATAGTTAAATGAGCAAAAATTCTTGAGCAAAGGAAAAAAATCAGATTGATGTTTCTCCTCCATGCATGCACAAAGTCATGAAAATTAATGAAAATTCATTTGAAAGTCAAGCTGTCATAATTATTCGCAATTTGATATTAGCGACGTGACTATGATTCCAATAAGCTTCTCTGTGTGGTGAAAGTTTGGAGCTCCATCTGAAACAGATATATGCTCAAAGAACCACATCAAGGAATGTGCTGCAGCGTTTTCACATCGATTCCTATCAACATTAGACACAAACAGAAATGAAGAGTCTGCCCAGGACAGAAATGATACATGTTAACGACAGAACTGCATATATTATAAAATCGCTAAGTATGACATATAGCTGCTTGGAAGAATGTGGGAAAGCATAAACATATCTCGGATGTCTTCGCAGACGACAGTATATGACCCAGTCATGGCCTAACCTCCCAGAGTACTAATATTGCCTTTTTTTCGCCCGCCGATTCCAGCGTTTAGTAATGAGTAGCATTTATCACTGCAAAGAAGTGTCAGGTGCATACATGAGAAAAGGACAGCAGGGAGAAGGCAAAAGAAAATGGAAGGATAACTAATTGTGCTTCTCCAGTGCAGTGACAGGCTGGACTGATGAAATTCACTACCTTAATCATCACAGTCAATAAGATCTCCATAATTATACCCTCATGGTGTTTTTTTTTTTAATTATGCCTTAAAATGGACATAAGTTAAGGTCCAGCAGCTGGAACAACAAAGGCAGACGGGTATTTTTTTCTTCTTCTTCTGGACACGAGCCACAGGTTTTATCAGCTAAGCTGTGCTGATACAGCTTGGTTAAGAACCAGAGAATCAAGGTTCTGAGCATCCGCTGTCATTGTCGCTGTATGCTGGCTATACATCTGATGTCTCTACTTCCTTCCCACCCTCCTGTGATCCTAAAGACTTGATGCTGCTGCTGCGCTGCACTGTGTACTGCAGCTTCAGATTGGATTTCCCTACAAGATTGCTTGGGAGAGAAGCCTCCTTATTGTTTAACACTTCAAAAGAAAATACAAGACATGAAAAGGAAGCAAGAGAGCAAGAAAGTTTGTGGGGGGAAAAAAGAAAAGAAAATGATAGACATCTCGAGAAAGGGAGCAAAAAAATTTAGAAGGAGGAAGACTGGAGTTGCAAAGAAACAAAGGAGGAGAGTAGATGAGGAAATATGAAAGAAATTTAAAGAGAGGAGAGAGATAGTGGGTGAATGCAAGAACTTGGTTTCGCAACAGTTGAACTGCCAAAAGCTACTATTTTTATTGTTGCATTGTTGCATACATGGACTCAGACACATATGATGTAAGTGAATCAGTAAAGCAACTGTGAAAAAATGCATTTGTGGGAATTAAATGATGATACATCAGTTTTCATGTCACTGTGTTCGTGAATTTGGACCGTTTTAAAACTAGCATGTGCCAAGCTTTTGTTTAGAAATGTAATCCACCCAGTTGTTTAATTTATGGGGGGCTATTCGTCTTGCTGACATAATACTCATTGTCAGAAAGCATTGCTATGGTGTATGTCACAACCAACAACAAACACAAGTTGAAGATGATGGTACAAATACACACCCTATCAAACTCGAAATTATGACAGCTAACCTAATTTCACAACTGAGACAGGAACATCCGGTGAATGAAAAGGTCCAGCTGTGCCCCGTCCTTACTTTCCTCAGGTTTGGATTTGTTTTGACTCAGGAACTCGAAAGCAAGCAGAACATCATTTTCGTTTTTGGCATTGACTTCTGCACACTAATATTGTTTATGGACAAAAACAGATGCCTTAGTCTGGATATTTGTTGAGATATCCAGACCTACAGTGTTAGAAAAGGGCTTTCAATACTGACTGATAACTTGGAGGTGAACTACGCATTATGATTACATCTATGTAGTAATACTGATATGTGTTAGGTTACAGCAACAGTCATTCCAAAAGCAAACAATAAAAGAAACTTATATTGTATTGTTTAAATTGCTGGCAATTCATTTTACTGCTAAATGCTGTGACTGAAGGATTAAGTACATCTGCAGACAGGCTTTTTTTAAATTTTCCATTAAGCAGCTGTGTTTTGTTTTGTTTTTCTTTAACAAATATACCAAACTATCAATTGATGAAAACTGTAAAATAGCAAAGGAGGGAATACAAAGGAAAATACACTTTTATTTGTCTTCCAATATTCCAACAGACAGTTTTAATGCGTCTCAGAAGGAAAATAGAAAAATCTGTGAAATAAAGTTAGTTTCACATAATCATTCATACTTATGACTGACTAGCTAACTTCCCGGAGTTTGCAAACCAATATTTTTTTTAACCTGTAATCAGATGGTTTGAGAGCTGAGGATGCAGAGGAAAGGACTAAATGAAGGAAGATGATTCACTGTGGTAATCCAAGAAGGGAAAATAGAAGAAGAAGAGTAAACAGATGGTCTCTGTGTAACAAAAATAATGCTAAGCATCATTAGATTATTCATTAACACATTGGGTTCTTGATAAATCTTTTGTTTCTTAAGACTCTAATTAGCTTGTGGTGCTCACAGTCTTATCTCCTTGGACATGTTTTGCTAGCCATTAAGTTGAGAGATTTGTTACAATCAGCAACTAACATGGCTAATGTTTCTAATGGTGCACTGAAAGCCACAAAACACTTGCGTACCAACATCTTCATTCAAACAACTATTTTGGTTTGGTTTAAAAAGTCTAGGTAAGAAAAAAAACACATCTTTGATTTTAGTCGTGGAAAATATAAGAGGGTAGCATTTATGTTTCTTCTCTTTTAAAGCTCTGTTGAGACAAGTGATGCCTGTTTTTCAGACCCAAGAGAACTCATTTAAAGCTGAAGTTCTTGTGAAAACTACGTCAAGTGATTCAGTGTTGATGGGTCAAGGAAAAACTACATTAAACTGTAAAAACTGCATCTGTCATTAAAAGATTCACTCTCAGAATATCTCTAATATATATCAAGTGTGGAAAAAAGGAACAAACAGTTTCTTAAACTTTTAAATTCAACACAAACTCTGCAGCACATGATATATGTTTTCCTGTTCCTTTGAATAGAATAATTACATTTTCTTTAGATTTCTGTGAAAATGTTAGGATTTTGTAAAACTTGTATATTTTTACTCAAATCTTTTTAGACTGTAATAATCTAATAAAAATACAAAGCACATCTTCTGTCAGTTCTAGGTTTATGATGTACATACGTATTATGGTGTCTTTACCAGGTCATAATATCAACATTAACAATTTTCACAAAGAATTCAAAAGTGAAATATTTTGTGAAAAACAAAGTACATCTCAAAAACCCTTAATACAAAAAAGTTGAACCACTTGAATTAAAAAGGATTTAGTTTACTTTTACTATAGCTATACACAATCTAAATTTCCATTTGTAAATTATGCCACTATTTGCCCAAATACATACTTTCACCCCTTTACATCATGTAAAGGTGGGCAAAAATAACATAACATAAAAATAATGATAAGCTTTGGTATAGCTTTTTTAGCTTTTCTTTTCACATATTACAATTTTTATGACAAAACAAGGGAATTGTAGGAAAATGTAAAACATGACGTAAAATGCACACAATGTTAACAAATATACGGAGTTGAAAGTGTGCGAAAGATAATAAAAATACCCCTTAAAGTGCAGATCTTATTGCTGACGTTCTCTTACCTCTCCCCTAATAGTTACTCTTCTGTATTTTTATTTAGGATAGTTTTGCATGGTGACATTATTTATGTAACTTGTTTATTTTGTGTAGTATGTAAAATCCACAAGAGAACTCATACACTTTAAGGTCAGAACTGTGTCTGACCTTAATCAGAATAAGCAAAACTGATTCCAATTGACAGAAAAAAAATAATTTTCCATCTTCTCCCTTACCTAAGAGTTTCTCATTAGATTTGGCTTGTTATATTCTGCTGATTATTAATGGTGGCTTATTAAGCCAGTCACTACCTACACCAAGATAACAAGCCATGGAAATGTAATTGATTATTAAAAATACAAAACAAAAATATCCTTGGCCAGAGTTTGAATAGATTCCGTTTTTCTAACATTTACTGTATGTTAAACACTAAACTAAAAATCACCACCAGTAGGGTCATTGGGAACCATACCAAAGTCAAGCTTAAGCAAATAAAAACATTTTAAATTGTGAAAATTCCACAGCCTGTTCTTGTTTAACTAAGACAAGATCTGCACAGCTTCTATCCAAAGCTACGAATAATGTTTTCAATCAACGCACCTTAAGCTGGCCTAAGCTGGCAGTACAAGGGACTAGTTGGCCTGAACAGCTGCGCCTGGGCCAAAAACACAGCTTGACGGAAAGCAAGACATAGTTTATCACGGATAATATCTTGTGATTCTCATGCAGCTGCAGCTGCATTACAAGGTAATTTATTAGTGTTGTCACACTGACAGAGCAGTGCCAAGCAGACACAGCTTAACACAGACATCAATAAAATCATAAAAAACGATCTATGTACTTGTTTATCCAGTGGTTGAGAATATTGTAACATCATCAAGTGTGACATTATTTTTGTATTAATTTAAAGCACATGTGTCAAACTCAAGGCCCGCGGGCCACATGTGGCCCGCCATGTCATTTTATTTGGCCCTCCCAGCGTTTTATAGGCACATGATTGACTTAAAATATATTTTGAGCACGAATTGACTGAAAACTACATCTCCCATAATACATTCCGATTGTTACCAGCCAACATTATGGCTTCTCACCACTAGAGAGAGCAGCAGAGTCACTTCAAGCTGCTTATTGATTTTACCAGCGAATAAAACCTACACATCCAAAAGCTAACTTGCATTCTCTTAAGTTTTCTCTGGTCTGTAATGGAGACTTGAATTTAACGCGCCATTTCAACCAAAGGCTTTGAATGCGCTTCCTAACCAGACGCTCCAAAGCGTTATTTAACAATATGAGGTGTTGTTTAATCTATTTTTAACATTGTATTTTCATACATTTATACTAGGGCTGCCCAAGTCTAGTTTTCCAGACCTACCATCTGCAACTTGCGTTCCTTCTATAACACACATGGATCATTGACTCGTTATATAAGCCTCTACAGAACTGAGTTGCTGCTAATGAGGGAAGTCAACCTCTTGTCTGGGGTGTTTTAGTAGGGATGCATCCAAAAGTTGCAGCCTGGAGGATTTGTACCGTCAATGTGGCCAATATGCTGAAGTGGCCCTGGGTGAAATTGAGTTTGACACCCTTGCTTTAAAGCAACACATTTACCATAAGTAAGCTCTAGCACAACTTTTCTCAAAGCAGATGGTTCAGATTAGAGGTGTTGCAATATACTGACAACACAGTGTTCAAAAAGCCATAGTTTTTTTTGTTTTTGTTTTTTTTACACCTCCAAAGTTAATTGCACCTTAACAAAAGTTTAACAAAAGCACCTAAAGTTTTGTGGTTTATTTCAGTTTTCAATCCAGAAGGTCAGACTTGTATATTTTATTTTACATTATATAATCATCAAAATAAATGGAAATGCACATCTTATGATTTGAACTGAGATACTAATGGAGTCAGATTTCATGTTTGTCAACATAAACCTAGCAACTGAATGTTTCATTTCTAAAATTAACTTTTTGATTAAGTTAATTTGTTACATGCTAAATAGCATACGGCATAATGGAGAGAGGGTGGTGAAAAAATGATTGAAAACAATTGTGGATAACAAAAGAGTGTTTCAGCAGTTTATTACTATTTTGTTTAACATACTTTTCTGTAAATGAATTCATTCACTTTCGCCAGAATCGACCTCATGAAACCCTAAGACCTCCTTAAAGGCTTAAAATGTACCCTAAGAAATACATTTAATTAAAAAAAAACATGTTTTTGCAGAGGAATAGCTGCTGCTCATCAGCAGGCCTCATCCAGCAACAATGAAAATGCCAACAGATCAATGCAATTGATCTGCAGAATTGGTGCCCTTTTCAAGATGGCTATTTAAGATAGACTTTGTCAAAGGACCAATCCAATTATCAGCAGCTTTATGAGCCCTCAATTTGCTGTTTCCAAATTAATAACTGTGTCAAAATTTGGCCTAAGTGGCTTTAATGTTTGTTGTTTGGGATCCTGACAGGAGTGAATTGAAAAAGCAGTAGTTACCTAAAGAGTATAAAGTGTTACTAAAAGACAGATCTATTTTCTTTGTGTGAATATTTTATAGTAGAGCACAGAATGTTATTTTGACTCATGGTCAGGTTTTTACCCATATTATACTGGGATTTTAGAGAGGGGAGTTTCTGTGAAAGTTTTCGATGTCTACTTCTACTTCTACACTCCTTTTCACGCTGTGTGTGGCCCAGCGGGGTTGCACTGAGTCTGTGTGCACTTTTACAAGTTTTTCTTTATGTGGTTTGGGAAATCGATGGTCTGACGGGACAACTCCACCACTTCCCCATTGTCTGACCGTGACATTTTATCTTAAGACCACGAGAGGGTTAAGAAGACAGGTTTAAGATTGATGAAGGGATGTAGATTAACAATTGTCAGAATTGGACAGAGGAAAATTCATGACATCACCTCACCATTTTATCCATCACCCTGCAGATTTCACAAGAATACACACTTACAAGCCAGTTTATGTACAGTGTTTTAACTTAACCAATGGCATGATCAGAATTAGGTATAAACAATATTGATTATCACTGGTCCAAGCTGGTTGTGTTAGAGCAATGGTGCTGGGCATATGGTCCCTAAGTCAATTATCCACAGAGCATGGCTTCAACGTCTTCTTTAACCAGACAGATTTGTCTCCATTATCAGAGCTTGTGCCATTCTTTGCCATTTTTTGTTACCACTTCATTAGTAGTGCAAGCTGTGCTAAGGAATTTGATTGACAGCTGACTGAATTCTTTGATTGGCCCATGATTTATGTAACTGCATGAGTGAAGGCTGGACCTTGCGAACTCAAAAACATATCAACCACTGCAGTGTTCTGATGGACATGGAGTCTGCTATCAAAGAGCTGCTGAGTCTAGAGAAGTGTAGTACGAGCAGCACAGGGAGCACATGCATCAACTTTAAGAGTGAAATGACCATGATTTTGAAGCTATGCGAGCAGCACATCTCTCTGAAAAACACACACGCGAACAGGAAACAGCTCTGGTCAACACTCTGCAGGAGTTTCAGATCTTTGCCGGCTGGTGAAAATCACCGGAACAACATTAACATTAATTTGCTGTGATGTGCATATTTTCCTTTTTTTGGGGGGGGAGTTATTCTTTTCATTAAAGTTCATGTGTGAATATTGGTGAATATATTTCGACTACATTGAGAAAGTTTTGGATGAAGAGGAGGTTAGTCCTACTGAAGGGCTGCAACCCTGTTTTTCTGAGTCATACAGTTCAGGAAGCAACAATCACTGACATTACTGGTTACTGGGGTTTAAGGGTCCAACAGTGAAGGGCTGGAGCTGGACATCTGTCACCTCCAAAGCACTGAATGGTAATGAACAGATCTATGAACATGATAATTATGCAAAGTAACTTTTGGTTTAATTCAAAGGTCCAGTTAGTGAAGTAAATGGTTCAAGTTCTGGTTGTGTTCCAACATGTTCTGAGCATGGCATGCAACTAGAACAGAGTGAAATTTCCTACAGTCAAAATGAATGCTAATTGTGACCAAAAACGACAGATAAATCTCTGTTGAAATCGCTCACAACTTCCTTGCTTCTGCGCAATCTGGCTTAGTTGTTTGTTAATCCCACCGGCAACACTTGTTGCGAGACATTTTTTCTAACTTCTGGAATCTAAAAGAATTGTTTTGACATTTGGCAGCTAATTGAAGTTTTAAATTAAAATAATAGTGTGTCTACTCTAACAAATATCAATTTCATGTAGCTAGTGTGAAAGGTCACATGACCAGACCTCTTTACTTCCTGGAGGTAAATGTCTGTCACAAACCTGTACAAGAGGAAGTCAGTAAAATATTTAAATAAATATCAATAACATTTTTTTAACATATGTTCTTTTAAATGTCTTCTACTGTTATGTAAAGAAAATTGTATCCCTTCATTCATATTTTGATCATAAGAAGAGTGAATGTAATGCATGGCAACAATTGTTGCCGCTAGCATAATACATAGATAGCATTATATATGTGTCCATAGGTTTACTGTTTATTCTATATAAAAAGGGTCTCGCTGTTTCCACATAGCTTAAAAATATCAGATTTTTTAGATCTTCTGGACCAGAAGGAACCTCAAAATGATGTCTTCTACATCTCAGAGTTGAAACCCTCCCCTATTTTACGCCCCCAAAAGGCGATCCTTTCCACAAAGTGTGATCTATGCACTGAATGATGACTACCGGATGACGCCACACCTAAAACTAGTTTAGGACAAGGCAAAGGTCTTGTGTTTGGTCTGGTGGAATGAGGATAATTTCCTCTCATGCTAACATTTTCACCTGAGTTTGCCTCATTGATGAAATAACCAAATGAGGTCAAAGGTCACTCAGCACATTGAGACAATGACATCTGCAGGATGTGACATTGAATTTTTATGTACCTAAAATATTTCTGAACACTCTTGTTCTTTGTTATAACAGAATATGTATGTCATGACTTTTCTGATTTCTAAATAGGCCATATTTGTGTAATTCAGACTATCCAGTATCTCACTGGCAACGATTGTTGCAGAGTATAAAACCTACATTTTCACTAACATAACCAACATAAAATGTAATAATTCATAAAAAATTATGTGTTAGGGAGGTCCAAGGACTGAAATGCATGCACTTATTTAGCAGGAAAAAATTGGGGATTAAACAGGTAAACTTACCCTCATTATGTCACAAGATGGCGGCGTTCTTTGACCCAATTACTAAAGACGAAAACACTCTGCATTTATGGTATTCTGAGAGAAATGTTTATTATTACAATCTTTTGTATGTGCAGAATGAAAGCACAATAACTCATTTGTTTAAATCATGCCAGCGGTTTTATTGTGTCAGGGTCACTTTAAATCCAAAGGCTGCTATATTGAAAACATAAAATAAAATAGAATGTCACAATACAGATAGATTTGTGATCTTGATCCTTAATCTTGATTACTTGACACCGTAGGTTGTTTGTCTTAAGGACAAAGTGAAATATCTGAGTTCATCTGAGTCCATTAAAACCACAGCCTTTAGGTTCTCCATTGCTGAGTATCATTTATGAAATAACCAAACCTATTGCAGGAGCTGCAACCACAGCTCATGCAAGATCACAGCCCACCCACGTTTCTGCTCATAATATAGCAACATACCCACAATATCGCAGCATGCAACAAAATATATCATACTTTATTGCAAACTATTAAATCCTTGATTTATAAATATTATGTGAACAATCTTTGTACTAGTAAAACTCAACATTAATCTAAATCGCATCCTTACTTTGCTGCTTCAGATTGATGTAACCATACCTACTCTGCAGTTAGCGTTGTACATAACATTATTGAGCCAGCCTTGTTTTCAGCCCTGCTCTAGAGACTCCACTTTGTCGTCTACACTTTTCAGAAACAATTTCACTTTAGCTGTCTAAATACACAGCTATCTTTGCTGCCAGGAAGTGATTGAGATACTGCAGTTACAGTAATCATCTACAGCATCAGCAAAAGATGCGTCACCTGATACCTTACTTACAGAAAGTGAACAAGCTTGTGAAAATGCAACTCCAACATTTGAGACTAATAATTTACCCATGTAAGTAAGTTACGGTGAGAAACAGGAGTTCTTTGAAGGGAGAATTAGAGTTTCATATGTGTACATAAAGCTTTTGTGAAATGATTACTTTGTCGTTTAAAGAAATTACAAGAGTTCCTTCTTCAAGCCGCGTCCTATAGAAGTAATATTACTTCAGATTAACTAGTGTAGTTATGATGAAACCTCGTGAATCTTATGCTAAGTTTCTCAATTAGTTCTGCTTATAAGGTTTCTGTGTCGGAAAAATACAGTATCGATTTGAGCACTCTGACATAAGTGGTCTTCAGAGAAACAACTTGGGGGGGAAAAACTATGTCTGTGGTGACTTGCTTTTGCAAAGTGCTCTGTAGCACTGATCTGTGTGTAAAAGTAAAAAAAAGTTAGTCTACAGGGTGTGCAGGGTCTGCAGAGACTTCAGTGCCCTTTATCTGACCGCAGACCTGCAGAAATCTAACATGAAGGGAAGGTCGGCCCTGCAGATCAGATTATTAGTTGCAGTCTGGTCCTGTCTTGTTTTGAGGACGAGCCAAGCAATATAGTGATGGACAAACACAGGACACACAGAGTAATTGGGAGTAGAGTAGTAGGGCAGGGATTACAGTCCCGGCTGGGCCTTTTTCCAAACAGTGTCTTAACATAAATCCTACAGCAGGCAAATTAAACCCACATTTGATTTTATTTATTTACTTGTTTTTGCCCAAATCCAAACCATTATCAGTTTTTTTATGGCAGTGTGAATGGTCCAATAATGATCTTTTCAACCCATCTGATTCGTGTCCGTTTTATAAGTCAGATTCATAGCAGATAGTTTTCAAAGTGTCTACAGTCTGAACATTTTATTACATTTTTACTTAAGTGATGTAAGCAATGCATCATAATTCTGCACTAGAAGAATCCAGATGAATCTGGACGTAAACAACGGTGTTGTGATGCTGAAAAATTAAATATGCATCTTCCTCAGAGATCTTATATCAAGGCAGGGGTCTAAAGAGAGGAGGGTTGTCGGTACGTGGGGAGCTTTTGTGAAATGAGAAATGTAGAAGGTTGGTGGACGATGTGAAAAGCTCACTTTGAAACCTGCAGTAGAGGTCAGTAGTAGGTCATCTGGTATTCAAAAACTCTTGGGTTTTTGAGACATTATAGATACACATAAAACTTTCCCCCACTCATTTTAAATGTAATCTTTCTGAAAATACCAACAAAACATTACCTATAACAACATATCTATCAATTAGTTTTAATAACTAGAAGATTAATATCTGTCAAGTCGACAGTTTTGATTGATGAACATATGCTAAAGAACAGCATATGCATACTCAAACATTTTAGAAGTCTTGGATAAAAGGTTCAGAAAAAAACAACAACTAATAAATCATTCATGAACGACTTTTTACATCTATATCCAGTCTAAATACTGGCACATCTTCTGTAAATGTCTAACCATCGTCTGCTTAATTAATCAAATTGCACACAGTGAATAAATAATAGATCTGTTTACTGCAAAAATGCTTTACTTTTAATGATGCTAGTTTCGTCCATGTGTTAAGTGTTACACCTTTTCATAAAATTACTCCTTTGGCAAGGTTTGAATAATGCAGAATAAGTGTTGATAAGCTTTCTTCATGATGTTCAAGGTGCTTATATGCTAAATAAGCTTTTTTAAAGGTGAACCATGATAAACAACATTCCTTCAGTGTAGAGAGGACTATAAAGGGTTTTAGTTAGTTGCCATCTTTAGCAGCTGTTGATGTAATCTTTTATTATTTCTTCAGATAATGAAAGATTATTAACTTGCATTAGGGCTTTTACAGTGTTTAATGAAGAGACTGCAATGGGGAGGATGTATTATGGCAAGGATCGGTCACTCAAAAGCAAAATTGCAACAAAGAGTCTGTATGCACACATGGGTTTGTACAGGATATTAGAAAAACATTCATACCTCTCTGCCTTTTTGTACATGTTGTTTCATATCAACTACAAATTTTAATATATTTTATCTTCTGATTGAAACATTTTTGATTTTTATCTTGAAAGGTGCTTTACTTACTTTCTAACTTACCTACTTAGAGTTCTGTATGATAAGCCATCACAAAGCAGAGTAAAACAGAGAGCTAAAGGAGAAAAGACAGAGGAATTCCACAATTGTCTAAAAGAAATCTGGAAACAAAACCTGACACTGACCTGCTAGTAAATTTCACGGACAGCTCTTAGATGTTTAATTACAGCAAAGTACATGTTGTTATTTAACATATCGTGTGATGTAAAGTTTCTATATTTGGACTTAAAAGCCTTGCGTAAAGAAAAGAGTGAAATGAATTATGATGGAACGGTTCTGCAAAAAGACAATCAATCAGATTAAAGCTATAATTGGAAACATAAAAGCAACATGAGAGTATGTTTCACCTTAGGCTCCAAGAGGAACCTTGTGGAGTAGAAGACGGCATATTCACTTTAACACCGTGGCTTATAACTAAAACTGTAAAAGCGGAGCACATTTAACCGATATTAAGAAAATTAACAGCTTTTCTGATACAACTTTGCTGTGCAGTGTATTGGTGGAGGAGTAGCCTGTCAGTAAATGGAGGACACCTTCAGCAGCCATGAAAAAGGGTTCATCCACAGAGACAAGCAGATGAATCTGCTCACTGGATAAACTGTCAAATATGATCAATGATTTACTTTTTAATTGGATGGCTTTGCCATGCTCTGTTTGGTAATGGTGGAAAAATAGATTAAAAAAAATGCTGCAATTAAAAACTGACATGAGCATTACTGTAGGTTTCAGTGAATGTACTTGCATTGCAAGGTTGGTATGGCTGCTGTACAGCTTTACTGAGTTGTAATAAAACCTCCCACACTTTTTTTCCCTCCACGTTCAGGGTTTCATTAACGAATCCATCTAAAAGATACAGCCTCCATAATATGAGAGGTCAACATGTTAATCTAAAAAAAAAAAAAAGTAATTATCCACTTGAATCCATGTATCCTATACATAACATGCACTTAGAAGAGATAATACATGCTACAATGGAAAGCAAATGGTTCCAGATAAACATTTTTGCAACAACCTAAAAATTAATCTGAGATACAGGCATCTGGAAACATCAAACAAAATATTGGAAAGGTTTCCAGACATCCCAGTAAAATGGGATTCATTCACACAGGTGACTGACATGCTGCCACATAAAGCAGCCAGAACTAAATCACATACATGCAAATGAAATGCCTTCATGCAAGTGAGAAGATAGTACAATAACCAGTTCGACACAACATATTTCTACAGGTTTTATAGAACCAGTTAAACTTGTAAAATATGTTTTATACATGTTATACACATTAAATATTGTGAGCAGAACTGAAGGTATTCAAGGTAAATGGAATTTCTTGTCAAGCAGATTGGAATGAAGTAGCAAGTGTGCACTCTGCTTTAACTTTACAAGGTTTTAATGTTTTAATTAGATGTTGAGCAGGAGATAGTCTGACCACAGTGGAAGGTAGTAATGTCAAGACGTTCATCTTACACCAAATTGTCTTAGCAGTCGTGCATAAAAGAAACATTTTCTGTGACTGAAGAAATTTTGCAGTACAACATTTCTGGCTTGATATGCTTTATATAAATAAGACATTTTGATGTTAAGGTGGGCTTCTGTGATTCCACAGTTATGTTTTTGTGTTACGTAAAGTCACAGTTAATTTTAAAAAGGATTACCTCATTACCCCTCCCATTGTGACAACATGGTTTGGATTTGACCTGGGCCAAGTGTCAGAAAGCTGGTTTATTTGGGTTTCGAAAAGCCAGATAGCCATTATGCTGAGCAAATTTACTATCGCAACTTACTTTAATAAAAGCTATTCTGTTCTCCAATTATGTTATTGATATCAAGCACAACTAGCATAGTATTAGGTCAATTTTATTGTATAATGGAGCTTTGTAGGCAAGAATCCTTCCACTGTTACAGAGTAGATCATTGTGGATTGAATATTTAGAAATAGATTGCTATGTGAAAATCGTGGACAGTCCTGGGGCTTTAGTGGGGTTCCCTATTGACTCACACAATGCCATAGAATTGCAGGTAGTGGTGAAAGCAATAATGTAGACGGTATCACATTTTGATAGGTCAAGAAAAATTTTATTATATATTTTTGGGTGTTCAAGCTACTGTAGATAGATATTTTGTTCAGGCAAATGAAATAATCTTACTTTTCTGACGTTAATAAGTCTTGCACAAAACATATTTCTAATTTTCCACTAAATACTTGTTATAGTACCACAGCAACATTATTGCCTTGCTTTTTAAATTTTGATGTTTTGATATTCTACTGATGCCATCCGTCTTTAAAACTTCTAATTCCATTGGTAAGAAATGCGTACCTTCAGGCTTCTTTTTTTCCCCTCCCGTTGCCATGGTGAATTGGGCTATCTGTTATTATGCGACAGTTTTTGTCATGTTACTGTGTTGTGTTCCTTGAACTCGGAGGTTATTTGAACCTGTTTGTTTCATTGATGAAGGCTGGTGATGATGATGATGTGGATGGTGTTTTGGATCAGCGTTGCATAAATAAAATTCTGAAAAGGTCATCTTGACTCTTTAGTTCTTTCTATAAATGTCTGCCACCAAGGTTGTTCAACCGAGCAAACAAGCCAGTTCAGATTCAGTCCTTTCACCTTCTTCTTTCTATGGCTATAACCCTTTGGCTGCAGAGATAAAGCTAAGATGAAGAGGTTTTACGGGGCGCTTCTGCATTAGTTTTTCTCCCCTGATAATGGCTCTGCTACTGAGACAGGGTGGTTTGGATCAACCCTGAACTATAGCTGGAGCATTGGTGAGAGGATGCTAAAAATCCCCAGGATGTTTATTTCAGTCATCTCCTCCTGCATGTCATATTTCCTGTTAACATGACAGGAGTTCTACATCTTCCTTTGCAAACAAAACATTTAAAGCCAGCCGTCCGTGCTGAACGCAAAAGTTTACAGAGTTTACGTTCAAATGTAAGAACTTATTTGGAAATATTTAATCCATGGAGGCAAGGGCCTTTTCTTTAGCATCTCCTCAAATATGAACGAAAGAGAGATGCTATCATAATAGACCTTTTTTTAGAGTTTATGTTCTGACATACAAATTAAAGTGATTGCAACTGCAAATCCATATCTCACATTGCCATCCAGATAGCCCATGCTTAGGGTCTGATCTTAAAGGATTCCCAATAAGGTGCACCAAGTTTCTTGACCTGTTAAAACTACAGGCTGTTCTAAAACAGCACAGTAAATCAACATTGTCATTCACAACTTCTCCTTCTGTTTGCTTTTATTTTTTTTCCCAAGAGGAATTGCACAGAAAGGCTATGGTCAGGCTAGGTACAAACTGACACATGAAACATTTGTGTAAATTGACACCATTCCGCATGCAAAACATCTGGATATAAAATCATTAAGGGCTGAAATGATCAGCATGGTGCAGCACACCAACAAAACTCTTTTTAACACCGTGGCCTTCGATCGCCTGCGTCCTATGATTTGTTTACTTATGTCTTCAATAAAGTTGAACTGAACTAAATCCTCAGTGCGGTATTGTCTATCAAGACGTCAATACAATCAACCCTGAGCTGAAAACCTGAAGAGAGAATGATTTTGAGTAGAAATAATCAAATGCTGAGAGTCTGACTGCTTTTAATAGCAGGATTAATAATTGCAGATTAAAACTAAAAATATTGCCCCAGCTTTAAAATATGCAGTGCCTTCGGCAGAATACAGATTTCTTTTTTTTTTTTTCCCCAGCCTCAATGCTTCGTGTTTGAGTGTGTTAAAGTCTGTATGCAATCACTTGGGGGTTTCATTTGAGTGCTGGCAGGTTGACAGTCTGTGAGCGTGAGGACTGCACTGACTCTGCAATCCCTTTTCTCACCACATCCATCAGCAGAGATCCTGTCCAGGAGTTTGAATCCGAATATATACACAACCAAACAGCAATCATCAAAACCAGCAAACTTTATTTTGGATAGATATTTCACAATAATTCATCACCTTAAGTAAATGAAATGTTTAGACAGGTCTTTATATGCACAGCCCTGCATCGCTTACCAAGTGACCACGACCGTGTCCAACTTTCTTTCTTATGATGATCAGAGAGAAGTACTGCAAAGCAATTAATGGAATGAAATGAATTTGCAGTAGATCTGTCACAGCAGCTGTAAGATTCTCGCATCATATGACCTTTTCAAGGAGCTGCTACGTTCCTTTTTTTTCCTACTTTGGCTTACTAACAAAATAAACGTTCTGAATTTTCTACTCTCGCTCAGATTAAACTCACATCATGAAGCTGTGTTTGCTCTGTTCCAATGAGAATTTCTTCCCATCCATCTGGCAACAACCTTTAAGGAAGCAAAAAAAAGAAAAGATCTGACATGACTTCTGCAAAGTGGGAAGCTGTGACCTGCACGCTTATTGTTCACAGCTCATGTCTTTAATATTCCACTTTGAGATGACTGTAGCCATCAAAAAACAAATTAAACACACAGCCAACAAAAGAAAGTGCATATTTTATCATGAACTTGTAATTCATTTTAAATGAATTTAATGAGATTATGCTGAATAACAGGAAGGTAGTCCCATCTTTTTTCTTTCCTCCTGTATTTTCGCATATCTGGGCTTGTGATTTCTTACAAAAATAAATTATTAGAGGTGTGGCGATCGATCGGTCACCGATCATAATCGGCCGATTTCTGTGAAATCGGTGATTATCGGGATCGGCCGATCATTGGCTCTGTTACCGATACCGATCACCTGCATCTCATTTCTCAGCCTGTCTGTCCAGCTGGTCTCGTCTTTCCTTCAGTGTGCAAACGCGCAGCAACAAATGCTAAGCGATGTGTAACTATAACGCACTGAGTGATGAGGACGTTTGCGTGTTGCGGCGGAAAATAGAAGCAGGTCAAAATGCATCAACACCACGAAGCTAA
>CAEGAF010039030.1:0-30830 GCA_903067075.1 Micropoecilia bifurca | reverse complement strand
TATATATATATGAACAGCATGTTACACAATGTTTGAAAAACCCTCCGGAGGAAACCAATAGCATCATAAGGTGCACAACCCTGTTATTTTGATTTGAAACACAGAGAGAGAGAGTGACTATTGGAGATGACCTTGAAATGCAATGCATACTGGGAGTTTTTGCAAAGGAAACATCCGAGGACTACTCTTAAGTCACTAGCACTTTATACTGTTTAATAAACACATGACCTTAAGATTCAGCATTGCTTATTTGACTTAAAAGTACATAACTGAATGCAACAAAAGTTTATATTTTTAATTTAATGAGATATAGACTACAGTTAACTGTCAGGATCTGTGTTTTTCTGTGTTTATTTTTGAGTTTTCTGTGTAGTCCTGTTCCCTGTGAGTCCTGTCTCTNGTTAATTGTTTCCCAGGTGTGTCTCATTCTCTTGATTACCCCTTGTGTATTTAGTCTCCCCTGTTGTCTCTGTTCCTCGTAGGGTCCTTGTCATTCACTTGTCATTCGTCGTGTCTATGTCAGTCAGTCTGCCGGCACAGTTGAACTGTTAAGTCCTGTGCCGGCATTCACTCTTTGTGTCAGCCCAGCTCTCCAGTTGAACTGTATAAGTCCTGGTTAGCCCAGCTCCCTTTGTCAGTCTCGGTATCAGTTGCTACCGGTGTTAGCTGTGTGCTACGTTCCGCCGTGCTGCCTGTTGCTGGACTGTAGAGCAACCTTTCTTTAATAAATTATTCATCATCATCACCATACCTGGGTCTCAGCGTCAATCCTCACCACCATTCACCACACGCAACGTGACATTAACCTCTTTAAGCATGTTGTCCTTGCTTCGAAGGTCAATTAAACCACAGTGTCACAAATATTGTTAGAAAACAATTATTTAAGCACTGGTTTTTAATCAAGCTTTGACACTTTGGGGGCACAAGTGTTATTTTGAGAATTAATTGATAATAGCTGATGTAAGTGTGTTTCTGGGTGTGCAAATTTGTACCACAGTGATTGAGTGGGACTAGAGAGTAAAGACAAAGATGTGTTAGAGTATTAAGAGAAAAATTCCAACAAAAGCCTGGAGGATTCCTTCTTCTGAACCAGTGTTATGCTTTTAGGTATTTCACATTACTTTAAATTCACTCTTAATTAATTGTTCTTGGCATGTTTTAGTCTCCTATGTATGTATTCAATCTATCTGTTGTTTTAATCTGGACTAATTATCCAACATAGACCCTAGTCATTTTAGTATAAAATATTAAAATAGTTTGAATTTGTAGTGAACTGTCTTGAACTCCCCTAGAGTCAGAAATGACACTGAAGTGACACTGACCTCCCTGTTTCTTCCTATTATTGATCAACTTGGGCGTCAGTGTTTCCTGGGTTGTTCTTAAACGTCCTACCCAATCATGCTCCATCTGAGCCTGACAGTTTGGGTTTGACAACTGGACCTCCGACAGAACTGGCTTTTTCAGGAAAACTGTGTTCCCAAACATTCATTAGCACTTGTTTTGAAATGTTTTTCTCTAATTATCCTGACCCTATTCCTTTTGAAAGTTTGCCCTCAGTGCTTAAGATTTCACCAGCAAACCAAACATTTTAAATAAATTCAAGAAGTCGTGTCGAATACCCAGCTAGAACTTTGTCAGAAGATTTGATGAATACAAAAGCATTTGGTTGAGGTTCAAATTGTTGGTGTTTGTTTACATTAGAACCTGTGGTTATAATTTTAATCCACTATAAATTTAAATGTTCCTTTTAAAACATATTGCAAATGTATTTCACTCACAAACAATGATTAAACGTTCAACATTAATAATTATTAAAAAAAAGAAAGTAATGGTCATTGTGAGTGTATGCAAAGCTCTCCCTGAAACTGTGATTAAATTATAAAGTACATCGTTGTCTGAGGTTTTATAATGCATCATGATAATTGTATTCTGTCTGCGACTGGTGAGGCTGTTGCTGAGTCTGTAGGTTGCCCTCTTGGTAATTGCCAAATGTATTCTTAGCATATGTACCATTAAAAAAAATTATCCAGTCATACACATGGACAGCAGTGGGATGTTTTGCAGTCGTAAGTCATTAGCTGGGTTTTGTACTGCCGCCTCTAATCTCATTACATAACTACTTGTGCTGCTTACTCTTCTAACATGCAGTTTTTGATGTGTAAAAATCCTCTCTTTTCCTTGTCAGAATGAAAAAGTTAAAATTGTTTCCAGTTTGTCTTTTACAAAATGAGACCCTTGTTTCCAGGTAAACTGTTAGACTTTAAAAGTGATGTCGCTTCTCTCTCTTTTTTTACCTAAAGACTAATGCATGACGTTCATGAAAGGACTTACAGACCCGTCATCATGTCTTGAGTTACCTGCAGCAGTAGTAACATTCAGGCTATTGTTTTGCCTCATCAAGAGACACCAACAAAAATCCAGTTAATGCAGCTATATGCCAAGTATCAACAACAAACTGCATATGGATTGTTTCACACTCTCTCCATTAGGTTAATCTTAGCTGCAAAAATAAACTTGCAGTGTAGTGCAATCCATAGCTACAAGTCAATGACTCAGTCAGATGGAGGTGGAAAATGAACTGTGCTTTCACTGCTGTTTTTATTGCAAAGGTCCAAAGAAAGGAAACCCGAGTAAATGTTATTTGCTTAAATTTCTTCATATTTTCCATCTTATTTATTTTTTCATTTTTATCATATTGTGGCTATTCAGCAGCAAATTGCTGATCTGTTGTAAATATTTCACATAAAGTCCTTTAGGATGAAATCTAAAAAAGCTATTTAAAAAGCTAATATAAATAGAGGCATTAAGATAGAAAATACACCAAAGAACCAATAAAAATTAAAAAATTTTAATCAGAGAAATAAGATAAAATAAAATGAATTGAAATTTAATTTAAGCAGAGCTTGAAAACAGGGGCTTCCAAAAGCATCTGAAGAAAGATTTATTAAGACAACCTGATAATATTAGGAGTCTAGCAGGGCATCATGATTTATTCAGAATAATAACTTAGAAGTACCATTTATAGATTTTGGGCAAAATATTGATTTAGCTATTTTACCTACAACAGTTTAAATAATAAAACAACTGAGCAAACTAATAACGTCTAAAATGGCTTTTCAGATATTTAGTAGTGTTAAAAATGTGGACACGTTTTAGCTGTTAAGTATTCATGGATTAACCTGTACGTGAATTTTTCTGTGGAGTGCAACTCCAAATTATTTCTGGAAAATTTGCCAATTTAGAGGGGTTTTGTTTTGAGCAAAGTAAATTTTTAGAAAGAAAATATAATTGGGAAGCTGAAACATATTTGCAAAGCTATTTCACACGCTGTTGGGTAGCATTTGAAAGGAGACAATCCAGGATTGCCATTTGTTTTTCATGCTGCTGATTGGCTGTATCCCCCAAGAATAGAGCTAGGGAAGATTGCGGGTGTTAGCTTGTTCTATAGCACCAAGACGGTTTTCACCGTGCATATTAATTCATATTAAGGTGTATTTGGGAATTGAACTAATAAAACAGACACTTATAAGTACTTTTAGATGGGTTTTTCCCATAATCACAGATTTCCGGTATTCGCGGGCAGTTGTGGTCCATAACCCACAACTGCCCGCTGTATACTGTCTCAACCTGTTGTCATCTCTGCACTACTGAGTTTATTTCCTTTTGCTGTCAATAGCTTCCTATTATGAATGCTTTAAGTTAACTTGGAAGCCAGATGAAGATAACAAATAGCTGAGTCTGAAAAATAAGCTGTGTCTTGAAATGTTGCTGTGCAGTGGAGCTGATAAGCTATAACTGCAACAGTTGTGGATTTTGTAAACCTTGAAATACATGAAGTCTTCATTGAGACTATAATTTGTTTCCTTGGATAGTCTTGTTCATGCTCTGCATTCTCTTAGTCGCAAGTCAGTCAAAACGCACACATCTTTTTTGTCCCATCTACAGATGGTTATAGGTCAGGGAGGGTTTCAGTGTACTGTCTCCTGCTTCTTAATTGTTGCACGTTCTGTCACAGTTAAGCTCCTTACATTGCTCGGGTGGTCCGTGATGTAACCGGACAGAATCCAATCGTTTCCGCATCGTCTCTGAACTCAAAGGACTTAGTCTATCGTTTCTGCACTGGAGTGTAAAAGGAGGCCAGTTATATCATGAATACATGCCTCAGCCAGTCATTCCTAAAAGTTCTCAATGCGCAGACCTCTCAAGGTCACAGCAGAAATACAGACTCAATGTGGAACCTCGAATACTGACGATCGCAGCACGAGCCAAGAATATCTGTGGCCAGTTAGAGGTTTCCGTTTTCCACCATTTAGATCAGGACGAATTTATGGTTATAAAATCTACTGTTGCCTTTTTCCAGTGTAAAACCGTATATTTCTGAAGCTTTATTCGTTAATAGTTTGTGCATGCTGTACCTCCCCATCTGCACCCCTAGGACCTCCTCTCCCCCCGCCCTCTCTAAGGCTTATCTTGTTATTTTGTGGCCTCTCTCATTGTTTGGCTGATGGATCGTCCGCCTGCTTTTGAAATTGCTCGTTCAGACAGATCAGATTAGCCGGCACTTTGCGTATGATGGTTTCATGAAGGACAATGGAGCAACAACTAAATGTTATGATTACATTTGCACTCCATAAGTCCTAACAACTCCTGGTGATAACCTAATAAACCTCTAAACAAAAACTAGCTGCTTAAATCTAATGGAAAATTTCCACATTTTCTCATGTCATAAGCACAAACTTCAATATACTTTTACTGGGATTTTATGAAAAAAGATCAAGGCTTCAAAGATTTGCTAGAGAATATTAGTGAATAAACAGCATCATGCAGACCAACACTGCAGACTGGTCTGACCTTTACGAAAAATGGCAAAAAGAAATAAACCGCCGAAACAAAGATACAAGATGTCTTGTTTGTTATAAAGCTAATAAAGGGCCCACACGAAATGCTGTGTTCAGGAGCACCATGTTCACTGTGAAACACAGTTGTGACAGCATCACGCTGTGGGGCTGCTGTACTTCCACAGGGACAACGAAGCGCTTAAGAGTTAATGGGAATATGGATCAAGATTAATACAGGAAGAAAACCTGAGAACAAGACAGAGATTCATCTTCCTGTAGTGCCACAACCACAATAAAATAGTATACAGTAATTAAAAAAAAGTGAATGTGTTTGACTGGCCCAGTCAAAGTCCAGACCCAAATTTATTTGAGAACCCGTGGCAAGAC
The DNA here is from genome assembly GCA_903067075.1 of Micropoecilia bifurca. Classification (NCBI taxonomy): domain Eukaryota; kingdom Metazoa; phylum Chordata; class Actinopteri; order Cyprinodontiformes; family Poeciliidae; genus Micropoecilia; species Micropoecilia bifurca. The sequence continues at coordinate 25,605 of CAEGAF010039030.1, read as the reverse complement.
TTGAAAATAGTGTTCTTTTTTTACAGACGCTCTCCATTCAGTGTCTCTGAGCTTGAGCATGGCAGCGACGTGATAAATTTTGAAGTTCAAGGGGGATGAATAATTCTTCACCGCACCACATTAACATTTTAGGCACTATAAAAAGATGCCTGCTGAAAATGAATAGTTTTCTGGATGCTGATGTCCGGGGAAGAAAGTGAAGCCTGCCTGCTGTCAGTGTTGGGATAGATAAGCCGGCGCACACAGAGGCAGATGTTGGTTCTGCCGAGATGGAAGGTGCAACCTCTGATGCATTACCAAGCTATAAATAGCATTACAGAGGCAAGATCTTCCATCAGGATGTGCTTTAAAGATTGGTTACAAAGCGGGTCCTGCGCAGACAGGAGGGAGACTGTTTATGTTTCCTTCCCGGAGGATTTTGTCCAGATGGGAGCTGGTGTTGGGCGTATCCACGACGCTTCACGTTCACCACCTAAAATCAGACGCATCAGTTTGCGCTGTTCTTCTTCTTTTTTATTGTCCACTGTAAGAAAAATAAGTAACAGCACTATGACAGCGCGCTGCATGAGCTCCATTTTTAGCTCTTTATCGTGGTCGTGTGAGTCATGTTCAGGGGATTATTGTCCATTATGGTGGATGACTGGCTAATTTTCAATAAAGTCCAGATGGGCTCTGCTAGCTTCATGGAAAACACAAGCTACATCTGTTTTTATGGCCTTTTGGGGAGATTGAATGGATGATAAAAGCACTTGTCAAGCTAATTTCCTCTAAACTGCTGAAATACTCACATTTAATTACATAAAGAGGGATTTTTATAAACATAAAAAAATAAATGGGATATTTCAACAACCTCCATTTCTTTTACAAGTATGCATGAGGAAGCGCGATTAAACTATTAAAAATACAATTTTAGTGAGGGGGGGTTGTCCTTCAGTGGGCTGAATGGATTTTCACAGAAGGTTTCATTCCTTAGAAAAGAAAGTTGTAGACATGACCTTGGTCTAAATTAAAGACTAAAAATGTGTCGGCAACATTTCTGCCTTCTTCTCGGAATGCCGAGGCAGCAACAAAAGCGCTCTACTGTGAGCACGAAGGGCAGCTTGACATATTGAATGGCTTACCATTAATTGAATGTTTTATTTGTTGAGAATCATCCGATCTGAAAAGGCTTAGGCGCCGTTTGTCGTTACGCTCAGATTTAATTTGTCCCCAGAACATGTCCCCTTACATACATCAAGGTTTTGGGGAGGCCAGAGAAATTAAATAAGCAGGGATTTATTTCATACTCATGCATTCATTTTGTGACTTCCCACTTCCATGTCGTGTAAAAAGTCAGAGAATAAGATTTCTCTACATCTTGGTTAATTTAATTTGTACATGCCTTCCTTTAAAATCATAAGAATGGGAAATCTTAAACCCAAAAGACAAAACCCGCAACCATCATCCCTTCTGTCTCTACACCATTAAATCAGAATTTACATTTGTATATTTTTTGGTGTCAGTAATTATATAATCTTGTGAACAGACACTAAGACAAACATTATGTAGCTCCACCTCAGATCCTGTCTCCGTGGTGGAACAACGGCTACAGGGAGCCACATTAAACCAGACATGACAAACAACCACCTCTGCATTAACACAGGTCATTACCGCAGCGCCAGCTGCTTATTACAAAGCCCTTACTGTTTAATTGCTGCCTGGATGGATTTTGAAGGGCATCTCTTGACATTTATATTTATGGATTTCACTGCAAGACCAAAGTTCACAGTTTCTGTGGTGGAACATTTTATGATTAAGCTACGTGAACAAAACTACTGGATCAAGTGTTACCAGATTTCCAGTTAAAAGAATGTATGGGAAAAAGTGGTGTTAATGGCATAAAGCAAAAGTCCAACTGAGAATAGCTATGAAAATCCCACACAAATAATCAACACGGTCTAATATCGAACTCTGTGCAGAGAAATTAAAATAGATTTGGCAGACAGCTTCTGTGCTACCTGGTTGAAATGTTATGTTTCTGGAAAATGGAATATAACAAGCTACTGAAGTCTACGGGACAGGGCACTTTCATAAGTGCTATAAATATTTATAGGCTGACGGATCTGAATGCATGTGCTAATGAGATATTTCAATTTTTATTTTAATCCCAAGGTGATTGTTTTAGTAAGGAGAATGGATGCCAACAATGTGCAGAACTTCACAGGTCCCAAAAACTGTTTTATTGTATTACACTCAACAGAACCAGATTCATGCAGTTTGAAATAAATAAATAAATAAAAAATTGACTTTGTGGCTGTGATCTCACCATGGAAACCAACAGTACAAGTTTAATAATCCGCTCCAGCAGTGGCTCCTCATGTAAACGCAACAGTCAAGAGAATTAATTTTTCCTTTTTTTTTGCTATGTTGTTGGACAGTTAATATTTCAAAAGATGGCATAAAGCCTCGGACACCTCAGCCAGGTGTACACATATTCTGTGAACTGAGATTTCATAGTTTCATTGGTCTGATTTCCTAAATTTCTCTGGACACATTTCTTCATTTCCCACAATTTCAGCCAATGCATCAGCAATTGAGGAGGAAGAGATAATTTTACCTTTTAGCTTTGAAAACTCAAAAAAAAAAGACAAAGTTATTAAACCAGACCAGGGACGAAGAACTTCGGCCTTTCCTACAGTTGACATTAAGTCAATTTAGACCACAAATATGACTTAATTCATCCCAAGACTCTCCAGTGCGATTTGTGATACAACTGATGTGCTCTGAATGACCAGTGGCCAGGACTTGCAGCATGGCAGCCACTCTCTGCGATGCACAGACAGGTGTCAGCTCGCTCAGCGCCGCACCCAAAACGCTGTTTCGGTACCGTTTCCCGCCGAGCAGTTCACCGCGCGACACAGAGTACAAATATGTTGCCGTAAATATTGACCTGTGGCAGTAATGACTCTTTCTAGGATGTGGATGCCGATTAATACAGAGACACCGGGCCAAAATATGCTTAAGTAGATCATAAAAAGAGAAAATATCAGAGTGAGCGATACTCTGTAAGTCAGTCAGAACGTCCTCTGGCAGACTATAAGCCCATAGTCGCGTAACAACAGGAACAGCTAAGGATAACTTGGGTCACACTATCAGCTTTATAGATGAGCCTGGTCTTGAAAGTAGACGGACTCTCTTTTTCATGATCAAACACAGTGAAAGCTTTCCCATAAACCGCTGTGGGATTATTGTATTAAGGTCTGATGAGAAGTCTATGAAGACAATCCTGGGATAGCTGCACTCCCCCCTGCCCTCCCAAGTAGGATGAGACTGTGTAGAGTGTGTTTGATAATGTCGTCAGTGGACCAGTAGACAAACTTATAAACTGAAGTGTGTTCAGTGGAACCACAGGAATTGGCTTTAACGCGTCCCCAGGTTGGTTTCTCAAAGCATTTATGAAAACAGAGGGATGACTTTGATGTTCATTTTTGGCATGGGAGCCTAGATAACGCAATACTAATGAAATATAACGTAAATGTATTTTTCATGTGACAGTTTCTTTAAAAATAAACAAGTCTCGGCATCAAGATGGTCAGGATTTGCAATATTTCTTTAAAGTGCCAAAGCATCTGGACCAGACTTTATGTCCTGAATATGTTTAAGCTCTAAGCCACACATACAAAACCCTTCCTTATATCTGAGTCTCACCCTGTCGGCATAGGACATGGTCCGTTTATTTCATTTGATAAAGGAAGGTCTCTGCGTACACAACAGTTTTGACTTTTCTGTTGCTCATTGATCTCCAGTCTCCTTAGACTAAACATCTGCCAAAAGTAAACTGGATCGATCGAAGCATCTTAGGCCCAAGCGGTCGTCCCGTAACTCCTACTACTCTCCCTCCCTTTCCTTTCAGGTCAATTTCCCAACTTGCAGTGACAGTTTGAAAACACCTCTTTGGCCATTTTGGAGGACACAGAAAATACATGGGGTCTACTGAAGCAAATCCAATGCCAGGAACAGCCTTTTCCTACACTTATGAGTGTTTTTTTTCATATAGGTAATCATTAGCAACACATTCGGAACAAAAAAAACAGACGTAGGGAAAAGTTTCCAGCTGCAGTTCTTAGTTTTTCAAATTAATTGTGTAAGTATATTTGCAGCACCATGGACAGCACCTCTCTGGTCTTTAGCTTGCTTTGAACATGAGTCCCATTGTTTCAGCTCTTTCATGTTCAATCAGTCCTTCACCTTTTTAAAGACTCTTTAAACAACAAACTAACTTGTTTCCATTATCACAAGACACGTTTCAACTGTGTCTTAGAGTTCAACTGCAGACAATGCAGGAGGTTCCAAAATCAATGATGAGTTAAATTTTTCTTTCAGTTCCTATTGTTCTGACTTACAAAGGAATTAGAAAGACCTACACATAAGGTTAATCATGATAAAGTGAAAGTCTGTTTTCAGAAAGTAAATGTAAACATTTTAACAAAATGAGTGCATCAACATTGAGACCAATCTCAAAATTGAGCGTCTTCACTGATCACTGTGAAGAGCCTCCTCCAGCTTTACTGGAGCCGACCTGTGGTAAATTTAATGGATTGTAATGGAATACAGTTGACAGTGCATATTAGAATGAAAGCCAAGAAATGAAGTGAATTGAACTGTTTACAGATCTACGAGACTGTATTGTGGCAAGAAAAAAAATCTGCAGCATTGAACATCCTGGAAAAGGAGCTTGAAAAGAGAGCTTGAGGGCTGGCCTAGAAAGTGTGGGCTGAGTACATTGGACCTCCACATATTTGTGGTTTAGTATTTTTTGGATTTGACTGTTCGCTGAATTTTTTGGGGGGGAAAAGGAGGCAGAAAGCCCTGTTGGGTCAGGCTTGTTGAATGGAAATACCCAAGATGTTTTGAGGTCAAATCCTGCCCAGTGTGATCCCACAAATGATTGGGCCATTGTTGTGATTACTTAATTAACAAGCTGTATGCAAGTAACAATGACGATTTTTCTGAAAATTGGTTTTTGCCTTGACCTTATTGGGTACTAAGTAAAGATCACCCTTGAATCTGTTGTGGAATAAATCTGTTAACTTTATAGAATGTAGATACATTTAAAGTATGAAGAAATATTACTGTGATCACAGCAGCTCGGGCCAATTTTTTATTGAACATTAATTTCTACACAGTTGAGTCTAAATAAGCTATTTTTAGTAAACAATGAGAGCACTGGTTTGATTTGTTGGCTTTTTCGGGGTCGGTGTTTTTGGAACCACGAAGGTGAACGGCATGCAAGTCCTCAGCTTTAGTAACACAGGCCTAAGCAGATAAGTTGTGCTCATGTGAAATTAGAGAGTCTGAGAGGTGAAACGTCGATGCTTGCAGGAAACTGAAAGCCTCATTGATCAGAGGCTATTTTGGAAAGTGGAGTTGAATTAGGATAATGCAACGGCACTGTAAAAACATCACGTGAAGGACGTCGAGATCCCTGTCTCCCAGAGCAACGCGCCCAGGCTTGGCCACGACCGAAAACGTGCATATGGCCAGACTTGGCCGGCGACTGGTGGGCCTGACAGGCTTAAGCCGCTTCCTCTGGGGAGGGGAGGGGGGATTTTTGACTCTCGTCGTCATCGTCGGCCTCTCTAATCTGCAGCAGCTGAACGTTACATCAGCCGCCAGAGTTGCGCTTCACGTAATACCCGTAATTTGTGAAATTCGGGGTAATGATGTCTGCGCCAGTCAAAGTGCTGGCGCGCGCAGATCTCCCCAACGCAGACAGACCGTTGATAGGAATGTTAAATCAACTCCAAGAGACATCAACTCTTAAAATCAAAGTGAGTGCAATCAAGTCTCCAGCGAGGCCTCTGTCAATCGGCCTCTCTTTCATGTTTTGCATCTGGGGGTAGTTCACTCGTTACGGCGATCGGAGGAGGCTTCCATCAGCTCAAAACCCTTCTCCTCCCAAGCCCACCAAGGTGACCTGGAAAGGGCTCTATCAGCATATTATTGTCTGTATTAAATGACCGCAGGCAAAGTGAAATGAAGGCAGTGAGCTTCCTCTGCATACTTGCAGCTCCAGGTTCTCTATGTACATCTTCTTGTTGCCCAGAAATCTGAAGATTAGTGATGAGTTCAAAGGAATCCGGTGGTCACCGTGGTTGTGGACACTGATTCCAAAAATCCAATGTCAAAACTTTCCTAAAGATTTTATGAGTAAAAGTTGATTTGTTCATTAGTAGCAAGATTGAAAGAAAGGCAGAGAGAGAGTATGCTTACCTTTATTTTAATGTCCCCATGGAGTAGAGTGTTCCTTTGATAAAAAAAAAAATTGACCACAGCAGCAAAAGTGCAGTAATCCCCAGTTAAAAATAGCCTTGACAAATCCCCTATTTATTGCTGTTTGAATAACATTTACTAAAAACAACGCTGCCCAGCTGTTTCACAGCAGGAGGTTAAAGAGCAAACACATGGCTATAGCTGGGGACATTTAAGAGCAGGACTAAATGGGTCAGTTGTTGATGGAATTATAAAACGTTTAAAAAACGTTTATGAAAGATTTATCAGGTTAGCAAAAGATCTGTAATTTTACAAAGACAAAGTTTGTCTTTTTTGTGCTGTATTTACTATTTTTTTATGTCTGAATTGTAATACTATACCTGCTATAACTTTAACCAGGCTTAACAGTATTAAAATAAGGATGCTGCCCCATTCAGCATGGTTATCAATGCATCTCCAAGGTAATTTAATGCATTAATAAAGAAGTCAGATTTTTACACACTTTGGTATAAATATATCAGGATGGAAATTACTGAAGACTTCCTTAGTTTATGTGTGAGGAGTAACCGTAGCTGTGGCAGATATTTCCATGATTTTCAGTGTGTCCCCACTAAATCCTGAAATTTATATAACTCTAATCTTAAAACATTAGAGTTATTCTTGTGCCAAAAGGTGTATTTGATTGCTGCACAAAAAAACGACTAGCTAATAGATAAAACGGTGACAGTTTTCTAATAAAACCAATACTGCATGACTTCATTTACTTGAAAAAGTGACACAGCAGTTTTTTTTCCACACTCTTAATTCCTTCAAATTGTGAGGCTGATTGGCTGAGTACAGGGAAGCATGTGTCCTGGAAAGGATCGCCTTGTGGGAAATCAGCCTGATGGCAGCTCCTGTAATTAGTTCTGCTTGTTAGGAAAAAATGAAGGGGTTACTAATTAGCAAGTGGATGGCTTCTTGACTTGTTGTGCATCTTTTCGCTTCTTTCCTTAAAAGATCATCATTATCGTCTCTCAGGCAAAACGGGGGGCAGGGCGGCGCTTCTCCGTCATGCCACTCGACATTTTAGCTCCAATGCAACGAATCTAAGGGGAGGAATCTCGAAGGAGGCTCTGTCTGGCTCTGATGGACGGGGTGACTGCTGTAAGCAGGTGCGGGAAATGCCTAGAGCTGCACAGAGTTGGGGGTTTTATAGTTTTGGGCTTTTTAGCTGGGGTGCTGTTAAATTTCAGATCATTTGAGCCATGCGTCACTGAGCTGTGGCTGAGGGTTTTGTTGGGAGTGAAATAAAAGCTCTTGCTTTAGATTTAGGCTGGGAAACTCAAATTTCTCGGCAACGTCTAAAGTGAAACCAGCATTTTTTTAAAGTCTTATTTCAGTGAAATGTTCTGATCTAAAAGACAAGGTCAACTAACCAAGAACCATAGAATCTCACAACTGATAGAAGTTTTGGGGTTTGACTCAAACAGATAAGTGCTGGAAGCTTGGCAGTGTTTCTCCAGAGCTCAATTCATTTGGAGAACTACAGGTTTTAGAAATATTTTTCATGTCATATCTTTTCATTGCAACATTGTGGCACCGGCTTCACCTGTCAGTGGAGATTAATCTTTCATCCCACTGAAATACGTTCACGTCACTGTCAAAAACAGAATCGACGTGAATTATTTTGTTCAAAGGGTAAATAGCACTGACAGATTCACCAATTTAAATGAAAGTCAGTCATTAACAAGGCATACAACATTTAAAAACTGTAATTCTGTGTCATTTTGCTTCCGAGATTTAGCATGAAGGAAATGCAAATGAGATCCCTCCGTAAATAGAAATAGTTTTATGCTCCCAGATTTCATATGTAAAGACCTATAATCCACCATTGATATTCAAAATTCAGGACTTCCGGCTCGGCTTTCAGCTTTTCATCACGCATCCCTCTAAAACTTCCTGACGTTAAGCTGTGGATGAGTGCTGAATAACCAACTGTTTTATTTGTACATTTTAATTAATTTATTTTTTATTTTTTATATGTTTTTGTATCCAGTCAAACTGTAATCAATAAATCTCCACAACACGGTGTTAAGACGCACACGGTGCCGGAGGGACATTTATCAACCCGCTTGCTGATCCGCTTCCAAGAAAGATCCTGACGTGACATTACGTAAGAGCTTGGCGACGCTGCCGCTGGTATTAGGGAACAGAAAAACTCCAGAGAACATGCTAATCTTCCTGCGCGATTATTAGTCATACTATTTAACGCCGGCTTAATGGGGGAGAAGCTCATGGCATAATTTCCATCCGGCATATTCACCTGCTCTACCTTAAACCTCCTGACTAGCTTTGGAGCTGGATGCTATGGAGGGAAACAAGATAATTATGCCGCAGTGTGCAGGGAATTAACCCGGAAACGTGAGACGGGAGTAGAGACATGGGGTTATAATAACTCCGTGGAAAATCTCAGCATTAGCTCAACTTCTGCTGAATTTTTAAAAGGAATTTCGATTACATTTTTTTTTTGCATCCTTCTCTCTTCTGTAATTAACCCACAGAGGCAAAGCTGACACGTGGTAAATTATGAGCCGCTAAACAGAAACACTGACATGCAGTGGGAGCCGCCATTCTCACTGATTTTTCTCACAAAAACCACGTCACAAAGAAAAGTTTGAGCAAATTTAATCTTTAAACTTTGCAATTGCGAGATAATCCACCACGGCGGCTGTAAACAATTTAAATTGCTCTCTTTAACCCAGTAATCTGTTAGGGAGTAAGCGCTAAACACCCCCCGACGTTTTCACCTCATCAACTGAAGCCCTCTGCAGCCGTCAGCGGGTTTGGTATTCGGTGCAAAGCCGCGTCATTTAGCATGCAAATGAATCACGGAGTTAACAAGCGGCGCAAGAATTTGCGCGTTTTTTTTTTAAACACTGCGATCAAACTGGATTAGTTTCTGAATTTCATTGGACATCGGGGAGGCTTATCAGTGAACACGGTCTGCAAGTTCCTCTTTGAAACCACGTAGGCAGGCAAACATTGCTTTGATATTCCAGGATCCAAACAAAAAGCCTTTTTATGCGCTTTTAAAAGTCGGAGGGGCTTCGGGCAACCGTTGTTTGCCACCCGGGTTTTTTTTGGAGACGAAGAAGTGAACGCACTTCAGTCAGTCAGTCAGTCAGTCAGTCGGGCTGGAGAAAGTCTTTTGTTTCAAAAATAAAAGTGTTGCAACATTCGAACGTGCCAAAGAAAATGGAGCCGTGCTGAGAATAACGGCGGTGAAAAAAAAATAGAGGGATTGTTAAAAGACAAGAGTCTCTTTGGCATGTTGTGGCACATTCTCTGTGACAAAGTTATCACATTAAACGCTGGCATGAGGCTCTAATTTCGCTTTCTTGCACAGAGATGAAAGCGCAACTTGTCAAGTTGTTGCTTCGGTTGCCAAACTAAGTGAGCAAAGAAAGTACAGCATGTTGATTTAATACAACTTGAGAGGAAGTCGAGCAGAATGGGGGCTTTTTGTGTCTTGACAGGAACAGAAAACTGTTGGCTTTTAGGTTCTAGCCAACACACATGGAAGATGATTGGCCTCACATTAAAGTTCCTTACAAAAGTAGCGGTATTATCATTTTTGAGGAAAGTAGTAAGAAAACAAAATCCCAGGCCACTGCACATTCTTGGCAGGATTCATCAATTCTTAGGAATAATCAGCGTCAAATTGAAGCTCACGCAGCTAAAAAGCTTTGAAATATGTCAAAAATTCCTCTTGCATATTTCTAAAATATGGATCGCTGTGCCTTTTTGATGTCATCACCAGCCCAAAAATACACACAAAGCAGAACCAGCTAAATTATTTTCTGTGCACTTTCTAAATATTTTTGGAAATCACAAGGCTGCATTTTTATTGTCAGTGACTTTTTGTTAACATTCAGCACTAGATACGTATATTATCTTTAGCTACACTGAAGCAAAGTTTAACTAAGACCAGTGAAAGCTGAAATCCTGGTTTCTCCAACAAATATGTCCTTTCATCAAATTACCTGATTAGATTTAGCTTTTTGTAGCCTTACAGACACTCAGGTTCTTGAGGACAATTTTCTCCAAGGTTCTTTGTTGCCTTTCAGAGACAAATTGTTTCTTTTTGACCTCTGTGTTTTAATAGTACAACTGGTGGAGTGATTGTACCAAGAATGGACTTTCCATCATGTTTTTTTTAAAGTAACAGTTTTTTTTTTTCAAGATATCCACTGGCTTTTCAGTTGCATCTCCTGATCAGGGCCTTTCATTGTCTGATTACTCAGTTCGACGAGCCCAAACGTAAAAAGTCTGCTTGTCGAAAATTATGGAGGCTACAGTGATTTGGGGCACTTTCAATAATAACAAAATCTTGCCTTACTAGTCCATGAATAATATTCTTTTTTTTCCACCTGTATGTTCAGTTACCAAGCAACGATTGTAAACCTCTTCTTTACAATCTTGGTCAATCTATTGACAATCTTGGTCAACCTATTGACCAAGATTGATCAATAGATTTTCAAGTGTTTTTTTTTTTTTAGATATTTTTAGTTTCTCTTGCTAATTTTCAATCTGAAGTTTATACCTCACACTTTTCTCTTATAATTGAGAAACAATACAAAGTTTTTACTTTGTCTTGTGATTAATTTGACTAAATAAATGAAAATTATTTCTTTGACACTGCATGGCCTTCACCAAGCAGCAAAAGTCCAGTCACCACTGCATGACATGTTTTCATCCAGCTTGGGTGTCATGAATCCTGTTCCCGTTGAATATGTCAAAGGCATAATTGACAGCTATGAGTAAAAGAACCACCATGATTACATCCCTTGGCCCCATCCCTACAATGCTGGAAAACTAAGTGGAAACATTTTAAGTAAGTACAGATCAGAGTAAACTCAATAAAATGTTTCCCTGACAATGGTCAGAAAAATTAGGAAAGTTGAAAGGAGTTCAGAAACGATTACAAGAAACTCTCTTGCTAGAATGAAAACGTGAATAAATAAGCTTCAAAATCTAGACTAAGAAATGATTGAAATGTAGCTGACATCGGAGACATGAATGAAGACCTAAAGTGACATTTCTGAAGGAATTTGGAGCGGATGCAGTCGGGTCCTGCCCAACGCAACGGGCAGCCGCAGCGGCAGGAGAGGAATCTGTCCCTCAAAGTCTCGTCCACTAACATCACAGTCAGTCTTCACTGTTGCAGTGCAGTATTGTCTCTCTTTTGCTGTCTTTTCATCTGGTCCGTGTGGTTATGTGTGTGGCATGCTTCACATGTTTGTCCTCTTTTCTCTTTCTCCCCTTTCTGCCCTCCCGCCTCTTTTACTTCCTCTTCTCTTTGTGTTGGATGAGAAGTTGAGCCCCGGGGCGCCAGACGACGATGGCAAGTTGTCGGTAGGTCTCGTCTGACGGACGCTTTTTGCCTTCTCGCTTCCGTCTTTGTCCCCCCGTTCTCTGTGTCGATGTCTCTAGTGTAAATTTTGTGTAACTTCTTCTCCCGCCACACTGTGAGCGAAACATGGCACGCTGCTGCTTCCAAGCCTCCTCAGCCTCCCTGTGTGCGGAAAGTAGCACCGTCTGTTTTCTGAAGCCCTTTGCTTTTTCCCTCCGTTTGCCTTTGCACGCGGCATGCAAAAGGCAATTAAGCAGGGAGCATGTGTCTCGCAGTCTGCAGACTGTTTTAATGCCGATGTGAGAGCTTCCATCCAGAGAGAAGGAGGAGGGAAAATAAAAACCAAGCGGCAGAGAGGACGCGCATCCGGCAAGCCCTAGCAATCGCGCATTGTCTCCCTCGCTCACACCCATACAGACTTGTGAATTAACACCTCACACCTTCGGTGCCTACGCGTCACCTGCGATCACCCAAAGGCAGACACATTCCCAACAGCTGTCACCTGTGATGGAGCCTGATTTGTTTCCTTCTTCCCTAGCTCAGCTTCAGCTGCTGGAGGTGACCTTGGCGAGGATTCGTTCAGAGGAAGACACTGAACTGTCACTCCAACTCAGCACGCCTGTCTCAACCAGCAGGGGCTTATGTTTATAGGAAGCTGTAGTGCTTCGTGATTTATTTTTTTGTTACTTAGTTTCAGGTTACACACAGGGGTTTCATGGAAAAGAGGATTATAGGGGAGTCATTTTTCCAAGGTCGAAGCACATTTATGAGTAAATGATGCAGCGGCTTGAATCCATTTTGTAACTAGAACTGCGCAGCACTTCAATAGAATACATTTACTCAATTATCCTTTGCTATTACATGAAAACAAATAATGTTTCAAACAAATACTTAAAGGTCCTAGCCTAAAGCATTTATAAACATTGAGGCTTCTCACATTTTCGGCTGTCGCAACCGTAAACTTCAATGTATTTTATTTTGTGCTTTTGTAATAAACCAGCACAAAATAGATAGTAGCATCAAATTGTGAAGTGGATAAAAAGTGATGCATGATTTTCCAAATTCAGCTGTCATGTGAAGATCTCAGAGGTTTGTTAGACGGCATTGGTAAAAAAAACAGCATCATAAACTGTCATGAATTGGAGGTTTGGTGGTGAGGATAAGACGCGATCAGACCCAGGTTTGGTGCAAAAAATTAGATTAATGATGTTTAGAAGTCAAAATGAACCAGGAAGCACAGGTGACAAGACAGACAGGACAATGGCAGGGAGCACAAACCACGACAAGGATCCGGTGGGGAGCAGAGGACACAGGCGACATGAGGGACAATCAGGGGGAACGAGAAACAGCTGGGATCAATCAGGGGGAGGACACACAACACACAACAACACATGGAACAAATTAACAGACAAAACACACAAAAATCCACATCTTCACATAAACACCAAGGAGCTCATCATACTGGTCAGGGATAAAGTTGTCATGAAGTATAAAGTTAGATTAAAAGTAAATATCTAAAGCTCTGAATATCTCCCAGAATCATAGAAAAACTGCAAGATTGGTAAATTGTCAAATGTAAGGTGTTCTTGTAGTTAGTCACAACTACGCAAGAAACGGAGAAGAAGGTTCTCTGATCAGATGAGACCGTTCAAAAAAAGGGCATCATCCTTCGGGAATGCTAAATACAGATAAATTCTGGAAGAAAAATTATAGAAAGGCATGAGAATAAGGACCAAGATTGCGCAACAAAGAGATAGGGCAGTAATGAATAAGGATTTTAGCTTAAATCAAATGATATTAATCTGTTAAAAAAGATTGACATAAACCAACTTGAAGACAATTCAACTTGAGTTATATTACAAAGACCAATGGGCAGTATTTAAATGTACAAAGTTGATAGAAGCACTGCTCTAATATCTGCAGCAGCACGTTTTTTCCACATAGATTCCAGATATGCATCCTTTTTCTGTCCACTTCACAATTATTTATTACTTTGTGTTGGTCTTTCATACAAAATCCTAGAAAAATTGCCAAAGTATTTTTTTTTTTTTCGTTGATGATTCAGTTTGAGAGTACTAATGCGGAACCTAAGTGTTGTAATTCAAGTTTTTGGAAAATCCACACAATGCAACAGATGGGGGATTTTCACTTGGAGATGAAAGTTCAAAGTGAAAGAGCTCATTACTGGGAGCAGCACATTTGACTGATGATGCGTCTCTTCTCTCGTAGGCCAGGCCTCGCCTGCAAAGGGGAGGCAGCTCTGCTTCTCTGCACAACAGTTTGATGAGAAACAGCATTTTCCAACTGATGATTCACACACTGGACCCTTTAAGTGAAGGTAAGGTAACTTGTGGAACAGAAGCAAAAAAAACGACAAAAAACAACAAATTCTAACTGTGAGGAACAGACATAATATGAATCTGTATGGTCAGACTGAGGGGAGCCTGGCATGTGTCATCAATCTTGACCTTTTCTCTTGAAATTGCTTCCAATAAACTGTTTGGAGTGGGAGTTTGTAGAGAAATTATTGGTATTTTGTACTTTACTTGAAGGGTACAGAAGTCGTAACAAAATGAGCTTAAAGAAATAGGAGAATTTTTTTACAGTAATAACAGCTGACAGACTCAACTAATGAGTCTGAAGTAACATAAGACACCAACCAGAATATGACTTTCGCAGGGTGCACCAAGAACACAACTTGTTTTCTTATGAGTCTTTCTCAGCTGTTTCAATCGTGCAGACAACTGGTCTGTTTTGAGGCACTGGTTCAGAGTGGATGAGGTTGGTAGCGCCAGTGGTGACTCATTTACTATGTGGCTTGAATTTGATTTGGACATCAAAGATTTAGATTTTTTTTAAACAGCTACAAACCACATTCCAATTAATACAATATTTTGATCAGGAGCCTTGCAAAAAAGGGATTGGCGTGTGCTTCCCTCCAAGAAAGGCAGAAGTGACGCACACATCCAAATTGCACATACAGACAGATTGCTGAGGGTTGAATAGGGTTTTTCAGGTTCAAGTTCAAATGCAAAATTCAGAATGGATCCTGGATTGGTACTTAATAAGAAAAGAAAACACAATCTTTGAGTGGAAAGACTTCCACATTTTGGATTTAGTGAACAGTACACAGTGGGTGTTCAAAGTCACTTTGCAAAATGACAACAGCCACATGCACATGTGTGGAATTGTGGAGTTGTTTCTGAAATTGGTCACCTGACTCTATCAGAACTCACAATCTGACTGGTTGTACTCTAGTATGATCATCTTTATTCTGATTTTTTCCACTTTTGATGCTGTGGGTAAAAGTAGCACATACTAATAACTACTTCACAGAACCCCACTCCAAAAAAAACAACCCAAAACAAAACAAAAAACTGAACTTTCACTGTAATCCTCTTTTCAGCTGTGCGAGTTTGGAGTTGTCCAGAGTTGTAAAGCCCTTTCTGTACGACTACAGTTAAGCTCACAATCCTACCAACAAAGAGCAGCACCAACTGTCCTATGTAATTGTCAAATGAACATAATTCCAACAAGAGCCTTATTTTTACCTCCTGCAAATCCATCAAACCTAAAAAAAGACCAGTGAAGTCCCTGTGTTGTGTATGTCGATAATGATTTATCACACTTGTTCTGCAGCACAGCTGAGATGGTAGGTAGATCATTTGCCTTTAATCCAAGATGATTGCCTATTAGCTCAGCTAAGGAAATGGTAAAACAGCAGTGTCAGACCTCTGGGGGAGGGAATAAATATGTTAATATTTCAGTAGAGGTGCTGTGTCATCTCATTCGTATCCCACCATGAAATGATGAGGGGCAAAATGAGAAACATTATCTTTATTTAGAACAGACAGTATGCGCAAATTTTGCAGGCTGGTGTCTTCTAATACAGCTTGGGACTTAGAGACCTGCTGTCCACCATACAAAAACATTTATCGCTCTTGATGAACCCCGGACTTATGTGTCTTTGGGGAGTTTATGTGGTAGATTAATACAAAGCAGTGTATATTTATAAAGTGGAAGGAAAATGATACAGAGAAATATTATAATATATATAATTTTTTATGTTATAATACTTGTTGAAACTGTTGGAAAAACTGTGATTTCTGCTATTTGAAACAAACCACATTTGTGGCCACAGTGGAAGTAGATGTTCTTTTAGGAATAAAATTTTTTGAACTAAATGAAAAATGCTATAAATTTGATGGAACTATTTTGGAAAAGTAAAAATGTGCATAGCTGGGGGAAGCGTAAACCAAAATACCTGTGATTGTGACTGCTTCAAAAGGTAGTTTTCTAATCCATTAAAATATACAACAATTTTCAGTTTTATTTCTAAAAGAATTCAAAACCGTGTATTATTTGCCCTCCTGCTCATATTTACACTCTGCCACAGAGAATCCCAATAAGACAACAAATAGGTTTGTGATTGCAACATGACAAAACAGGAAAACTTTCGAGTGCTATAAGGTTCTGTATGTTGTTGGCACGGTTACAGCATTCACGGTTCTTAGCATGACAGCATAACATAATACCTGACTGGATGAACTCCAAAAAACAGTCATAAACCAAAGTCATTAGACCGCAGGGTTCTCCCGCGGGTGCATGAAATCCCATTAGCAGATGTCTAATGAGTAGCGAGAAGGCACTTAAGCGTTACTCCAAGAAACTTTGCATCTCCAGAAATCCAAAACATGTCATGACTCATCTTCTGAGTGATTTACAATAAAGATGGGCTTTTGAATCACTCATCTGTACGGATCTCTGCTAGGAACACAAGGAAACCTGTGACCTTTTGCCGCTTATCCTTTCGATATCACAAATAAATGTCACTTATGGACATTCTGCAAAGTATGCAGAATGTTCTGCATACTTTGTGCAGGTTTTTTGCATCCAATCCAATCTTCGTCGGGGTTTATGTCATTAAAAGTGAACTGCTTTTGGTTTCAGTCCCTGTTAAACATTGCGCTATTCAGGTTTTAAATTAAGTGCCTGTGAGCTGATGAATAGCTGAAGACTTTTAACAGCAGATCCGGTATGAATGCAGAACAAATCCTTCCAGACTTGACTGACGGGTCTTTTGCCAAACAAATGACTGGAACTGAATGCACTGAAACAGCAAGTACAGTGTGACACGACGTGCACAATGAATAAATTACTCAGGAGAACAAAAGCAACACCTAAGGCTTCGGCTCACTTGGATGTATTAATTAGGTATTTCCATGTAGTACTTTGGGAAGATTTCTCATACACCAGAGGACATATAAAAATGATATAAGTCTTTTAACATAAGCGTGTTGCTTTAAAATTCACCCCGTAAAGTGTGCAGATAACATTTGGGGCATATATTAGATTGACGGTAGCACATTTTTACCGATTTTCTCAAAGTAAAAGACAATTTTGCTGATGAGTTCACAGCATGAAGACCCATAAACAAGTGTATTCATCAAAGATGGAGACCGCACTGCTTGTCCTCGTCTGTTCTCGGCCTTTAAGAGCAGTTCATCAGGGCTGCAGAAAGCTAGCAGGACTCCATCCATTCATTTTTTATAGGCCTCTCTCAAAATAAGCTGTCTGCGCCTCCATGCCGAACAAATGTCTGAGGTTGTTTCTCCAGTTCTCGGAAATGCTTTTCCTCTTGTTAGACTTTTAGAGAGGGGTTAGTTAGCGTAATTGTGTTGCATGCATATGTGTGTGAGTGTGTGCAGTTTTGTCCTTCGTGATTTTACCACTCAGGTTCGTCGTTTGTCAGCCTTTTACCTTCTGCTGACACCAGTGGATCTGGGCTCTGGAGCCGAAGTTATGAGGCCAGCGTGTATCTGGGCTATTTTTTTTTTCTTAGAGGATTCAAAGCCACACATTTATTGCAACGTGCAAATACTGTGTAAAAGTCTCGAGTTCCTCCTTTTTGTCATTTTGATATTATATATCATAAACCTGACTTTTTGGGTCCTTGTATAGCAGATTTTGGTCCTCGTATAGCTTTGTATAGCAGATTTTAAGGATTTCTAGCATTTTTTTTTGTTTTAGAAAAAGTTTTTCCTTGGCTGCTTTTTCACTCGTTTTATGTTTGGTACTTTACAATATCATAAATTGTGTTTGTTTTATTCACTTTTGTCTGATTGATTAATGCTTTAAAAAATTTTTAGCACATACCACATAGCACATTGTGTCAGCCAAGTATAAAGACTGGTTAGAAAATGAGTGAAAATGCTTTGAAGAAAAGCTCAAACAGAGCTTGAGAAAGCTGATGGTGATCAGCTTAAAGTTTCTCCGATTTGTTGCCAGTTTATGAATGGGCAACGCACACTTCGGCTTTATTGTTCTTTATGACTGAAATTTACTTTAATTGTTAGTTAAATTATCTGAATAATAATCCCATTTTATGCTTTAAGTATTTCATACATCCATCCGTACATTCAGGTCCCTGCTAATGAAACGATTGTTCTAGAAATAAAACATATTCATTGTCACACCGGTTGAATAGCTACATTTAGTGCATCAAGCAGTGCAGCCATGCTACTGAACAGCACCAAATCATAATTTGAAACGTAAGCACAGCATTTAAATGAATCAATAGTAAAAAAAAATGGTTGAAACAGCTGAAGTAACAGTTCAGTTTGTTATGTAAGTGAAGGCATGTTTTTAGATAAGCAGATGGCAAACGTGTGTGTGCGTGTGTGTGTGTCTGTGTTTGTAAGACATTTAACTACTTGTAATTTGTCCAAAGTTTGAATTTTTATGTGTTTTTTGCAAATGTTTTGATGTTCAAAGTAGAAACAAAGGAATCGGGACACTTCTCAGTGCGATTCAGCATACAAGGGATATCACTTTTTTTGTTTTTTTAGCTCACTGAAAGGTTAATTAGTTTCAGGAATTCAATTCAGCAAGTGAAACACGTGAACTATACATTTTCGTCCATGTTTCTAGTATTTATTTCTAATAACTTTAGTGATTATAGCTTACATGAACTCAGTTTTACATCTATGACCCGGTCAGAAGAACGTCTCAGAACACCAGTAACAACAGGTTTTAGCACCCTGGACTGAATTCAAGAATATTTATGGAACGTTTAAGTGGAAGTAAAAAGTGTAGTCCAAATAAGAATTTAAATTTAAAGCAACAAGGTAGCTGCAGCCTTCCCTCTGAAGATTAGCTTTATTTTGATACTGATCGTTATTGTGTCATATTCTTATTTTCTGAGACACTAAATGTTGGTTTGTTGTAAATATAAGTAATTACAATTAACAGCAGAGACCCTGAAAATATATCACGCAGTGTGTAATAAGTGTTTTCAAGGTCGGTGTTTCACTTTTTGAACTGAATCACTGACAAGTTAGCCTTTATAATAATAATAATATAGTTTATGGAGATGCACCTTGACATATTTCATATTTTGTAAGACATCAGAAATAGTGGTTCCTTACTTCTAACTTAACTTTCTGTGCCCAGATGTAAGAATTATTTCTCTAAGTTTGCATCATTTCATTGATGTACAAAAAAAAGGTTTGTTGACCCTTTTTACAATATTTCCCATCTTGAAATACTGCCCGATAATTGTTCAGTTCTCGCTTTCTCACTGAAGATTACCTGGATTTATCATGTCTCTGTTTCTGTTTTCTTCTTATTTCTCTTTTTACTGTCCCCTCAGAATTTGCTGACTCTGGTGAGTTACTCCTCTAATTTCTGTGTCCCTTCCCCGTCCTCTTCCTTCTCCTCTTCCTCCTCTCTTCCCACCCTTCGTATATACGCCAACAGCAGATATGTTTGTTCTCATTCCAACATCTGGGAAGCAACCTTTATCCGACGTGTTCTCTTATGTATACATGTCCTTAACGCCTCTGTGGTGTATGTCAGCGCTCTCCCTTAAATATGCCATTCTCTTCTGTGGATGCTTTCTGCTTGGAAACCCCCTCTGTGATCATTTCTGCATTGTTTTTTTCTCCCCCCCCATCATTCCCGATCCTCTCTCTCCTCTTTTAAATTCGCGAATGCTTCAGCTTTTCGTCGATGTTTTCTGTGTGGAACTCCAGTATGAAGAAGATGGTGTGTCGGTTTCTGTATCTTGCCATTAGCTTATAAACACATGCAATTTTTCTCTAATCCTTGACATCAGAACGTAAAGTCAATAAGAGCTCAACAGAGAAATCCGTTTTTTTATTCCCCAAGTTTCTTTTTTTTTAAATTAAACTGTTATTGACTCACATTCACCTGATTCCAACAGATTCTGTGTTTACTCAGCATCAAATTCTTTGCCCATCTGTTTGTCTTGTGCTCCTCTGAATTCAAATGTATTTTAGTGTTGTGACACACTTGAGGTCTACTTGGAGGGAAAAAAAAACAAAACAAAAAAAAAGACATAGTAATGGACTGGGACAGTTTGTTTCGGGCTCGAATATGAAGTTCTCCCATCCATATGCAGCTACAAACAAAATCACTCAGGAACGCCATTAAATATTGAGAGATATCGGGAGTGAGAGGGGAGGGGTGGAGCTCGTTCGACCGTCTGAGACGAGTCTTAAAAATCCCACTCAGGATTCAGGCGGCATTCCTGAATTTGCTTTAAGCTCTTCGATAAGATTTATCACACAAGTTTGACATGTGCTCATTACAGGCATTAAGGCCACATTAATGCCGGATCGTACCTAATAGTAAAAGTAAGCTGGAAACGGAATAAGTTGATTTGGGTGGAGTTTAGGTGGGATGTTCCATGTATGCTGGACAGGCCTGAAAGGATAACAGGAAGTAATATTGTGGCATAGTAATTTTTGGAGGGGTGGGAGGTATTTTTATTTCCAGATTGCTACATTTTTATAATGTCACTTAATTTGTGGCTTTTAAGTTATATATTTATTATACAGCCAACAAATGCAATCAAGTTCACGCACAAGAACAGGGTGGACTTTCTCTAATCTCTGCAGGTTCAAGCTCATACAGACAGGATAACACATGCAGAAAACAGCTATAAGCTGCTGAGATGGTTCTGCTACATTATCCCATCAACTTAGTGCGATCTGATCTCCCCAGGATGACGGCAGCAAAGCAGGGCCACAGAATGATGCCGCCACATCCGTGCTTGACAAATGGTACCATGTCCATTGGTTAGAAATTCCTACTATGACAACGTCTAACATATTTCATATTATTCTGTCCAAACATCTCAATATTTATCCAAAAATTCAATTGAATTCCAAAATATAGATTTAATTTCTTTTTACCTCAGACAGAAATTAAATATTATTGTCTGAGAGTCATTCTAGATGGTGATGCAAAACCAAAGAGCTCCTACTAAATACTGGAGCTGTGTGGCAGTTTCATGGTAGTCATTGTCCTCCTGGAAGCTCGATACCTGAGCGATATTTTACTGTAACGTGTCCTGGATGACATCGTCAGGTGTTGGCAAACCCTGCTAATCCACCTCATTTGTTTTAGCTGCTCTTCTTTCTGGCTGTTGGGACAGAGAGATGCTGGAGTTGGGGATAAGATCGTTTTCCCGTTACGATCGATGAAAGAGGTGGATTGAACTTCTTCTCTCTATCTCTTTTGTTCTGCTCCTCGTCCACGAGGCATCCCGTTCAGCTCCTCTGGGATTTGGAGTTATTATGGATGGCGATCCAGAATAATACATAGTTCATGTGGTATTTGAACTTTTAGATGCTGGTCAGCTGCTCCCAGTTGTGAAAACAACACCTTATTGCTGTGGTTAAATATAGTGGCAAAAGTCTAACACCAATCACATGTGGAGAACTTTCACAACAAATTCAAACTTCAGCACCCACTTATTGGTCTTCTAAAAATCACTGAAGTTGTATAATCATTGCATGCTAGAAAAAGAAAGATTAAAACGAATCAATAAAAGCTCCACTTTAACACAGTCAGCTTGTCCATCCTGACTATAGGTTAGCTTCTGGCCAGAACTGCAGATGAAACTAAATGCATATTTTAAAGATAGAAAGGCAAAAAAAATGTATTTAACTTGCTGTTTACTTTAAATATTTATCACAGCCCTGTTGTGTGTGCAGCATTATTGCTGTGGCTCAGGCTGTTCAGTCGCTCTTCAGTTGATTGCTATCTCACTGAGATAGACAAGAAAGATTACTCACCCTGCCACAGTGACCTTGCGCATCTTTGTTGATGTCAGGTCTTTTTTTTCTTTTCTTTTTTTTAATCGAGCGCAGGTCACACCGAGCTTGTCAGTGGTCCGAATGGAGACCAGAGAAGGTCATCTGTGTAAACCATGATGCACGCTTATTGGCAGACAAACTGCTTACAGAGTAAGCTGGTGGCACGAAAGAGGGCACAGCTTTCAGTTTCCTTGGAAATCTTGGATGCTAATCATAGGACGTCCACCGATCTCGTCGTCTGTGCGTTCATTCGCACAAATGATATTGAGAAAATGGCAGTTTTCTCTTCAAATTTTACAACCATAAACAGAGAGGAGGTAACGCTTCACACGCCAGCAGTTGTGTGTGATTGGTGACCCAGGAACACATTGATCACACAGTTCAATAATGAACTCACTGTCACTGACCCCCTGGGCAATGGAAATGCATTTTCCATTTCTACAAATATAACACATTGACTTTTTTTTTACTTTAATGTTGTATTAACACAACCCAACTCTTCCATGGTTAATAGCAGTAGAGAGAGCATAACATCACACTGATGGTAGATGTTTCCAGATATTCTACGTATGTAAAGTACAGTGCAAAGGTTTTAACTCATAATATTTTTTTTACATATTCTTGGTCAGTTGCTTAATAAGTCTCCTGAAGGTATTTTATTATTGGTTTTCATTGGATTCATGCTACGTTTTAATGCATTTTTTCCCCCTGATCCTTGTATCTGACCTCGACAGCTTACTATGCTTAAAAATGTCAACAAATAGAAAGCAAAAGAAGTTGAAAAAGTTTTTGCACTCACTTAAGGAGGTTTTAGTTTCTCTGATAAAGAGTTAATGCACTTGGGGGAAATGGAAACATATTAGAATTAGTTCTGATGTTGCAAACTTTCGCATTGCAGGCTGGGTCTGTGCCTTACCAGAGGAACGAAACTCAGATCAATTTTGTGATTCATGCTTGTTTGCATTCTTAAGGACCTGAGGTATATTTTGTCTGGAGCTATTCAGGAATTTGATGGGAAAGTCGTAATTGAGACAGGAAGTGACAAAGTAAAACACATCCGCTTTGGGGTAAAATATTGCAAAAAAAAAAAAAAAAGTAGTGTACTTACTAATGGTTAGAACTCAGAAATGCAGAAAAAAATGAAAGAGGGAAACAATGGTCTTGCTCAGCTTTCTGCTTACTAACAGACCACTTTGTGTTTACATTACTGGGATTTCCAGTGCATACTCTCACATGAATGCTCACTATTCATGTGAGAGTATGGTGCGTTGAAAATTCAGACGCAGATGGTGTGTTTTGGGACTAACCCTCTGTTGGAATTTCAAATTGCTTTAATTGTGTTAAAAAAAGTATGCTCAAAGTTCAACTTGGGTAGCTGTTTTCTCTCAGCAATAATGCAAATGTGTGTTTTCCCTAAAAGCTTTCCCACTTTTTTTTTTGGATAAATAATTTATGTCATTCTCAAGGACCCTATCATTGAAACAAGGCTTTGAAGTTTTGCTCCACTTCACGTAAAGTTGACAACTAATCACATTTCCAGAGTGTTATGTAATCAGGCTCAGCCAGCCATCGCATCATCCGTCAATCCATCGTTCTTGCTATCAAACCACATTCCCACACATGCTAGACCTCGCAGCCAGACCAGACCGCTTGGGTGATATAATCAATGTTAAAAGCCTTTTTGCTTTTGCACAGACTGTGAATCCCCTGACTCTCCGGCCCCCGGCACACAAGCTGGACACGTACACACTCGCTCTCACGCTTGGCTCACCCTGCGGTTTGGAGGTCACGTCGCAAGGACAAGAGTTTGGTTTGTAAACAACAACAAACCTGGCTGTCTCTCCACACTCGCAGAGGACGAACGCGACACCGCGTGCGAAGGGAGTCATTTCGCTTTGAATTAATTGGGCTCAGTTGCAGAATCGCTTCGCTGTGAATTTAAATAGAAATCATCTAATCAAATGAGATTGGAGCACTTTTCACGAAGTGCAGCAGAAGAGCGAGGCGTGTTGCAGTGAGACACATTTTCATCTCATTAGACTGATTTTTCAGAACTGCTAAGTCTTCTGTGCAGCGTGAGATTTTCACAATAAATTCATCACTTGAGCAGAACGGCTGCACGCTCAATATGATAAATATCACCGTTAAGTTTTTGCTGCAACACTTTTCTATGTATAAAATTATCTGCTCATGAAGGAATTTACTGTCTTTTTTGCAATGACAATCTCGTGTAGGAAGATTAAGCAAAATCAAATTATTTCAAGATTATGAGGCTGATTGGTTTTTAATAGATAGTTAGTAGGGTTGCTGTAAACGAATATTTTAGTAGTCGAGAAAGCCATTGATTATTCTTACGATTAATCGAGTAATCGGGGAAAAATAAAAAGATAAAATAAAACATTGGTAAATCTAACATAACAGCAGAGTTAATATCAAATATCAACGTCAATCTAATTTTTTGCATTTGAGCTTCTCTAATAATAAGCTTTTGTTAACCTGTAACAAAAATAGCCAGGGATGAAAGTAGTTTCAAATTCTTGGGGGCACTATGACAAAGGTGTGTGCGTGTATAACTTTCTAAGTTAACCTGAAGAAAAGTTATACAAAAATCTGAAATTCTATTCAATCCAATAACAAAGAGACAGGCTCACAAATACACTTATAAAAAAATGCTTTGAGTTTATGTATTCATCCACAGTCAGTTTAACAGATTAACTCTCTCCTTGCCCAGACATTTATAGCTTTTGTGTTCATGTTGGGGACGAGGTTTGACTTCTTAGTTGGTTGCACACAGAAATTCATCTACCAGCAACGTGCCGCCACGATGAGCTCCGCCACCCATTTGTTGCGACCGGGAGGATGTGAAATTAATTTTCCGGTTCGTCCGCAAAGCTACACTTCTAATGCGCAGCCGCCCGCAGTGTTAATATCCGCTCACCTGTATAAATGCACCTTCCGCGCTCGTCCCCGCGGTTCGCTCTGAACACCAGCCACCAGGCGGTAGTGAGAGCGCTGTGAAACGCAAGTAATAACCCGGCCGGAACACGATGCGCTAAATAATAAAATATGATTTAACGAAGCTTCGAGGCAGGTAAATTTTCCTCGAGGAATTTTAATACTCGAGGTACTCGAATCACTCGAGGAATCGTTTCTGCCCTAATATTAAGCATCTGTCAAAAACCAATCAGCCTCTTAACCTACTGGTTCTCAACTAGGAATAGGTGGACTGCTACCTGCAGGCAGTCATTTGACATTTTGTCATTTGTTGACATTTTTTAGACTGCTACCTACAGTTCCTGAAAAACAACAAAGTCCACAATATTCATGTCAGATTGTAGTCCTCACCTGTGGTCTTCAGATATGGATTATGCTCAAACGAAGAGATAAAAGATACTAAGGAGACTGATAACTTTGGTCATACATGCAGTGTTATCTACTCGCTTATGGAACAAGCTTGCAGGTCCATTTGGTTCCAAATAGTTGCGAGATATTTCAGTACAAAATATAACAACGGCAAATATAATCTAGTCTTTCAGTTGTTGTTGATGGGTTTTATGCCATTTTTTCTCTAAATACCTATTAGGATGTTCTGAGTGCCCAGTTGTTTTAAAAGCTGATTATTATAATATTTAGGACAGCGGGTACACCTTCTATTTCTATTTTTTTTTTATTAAATCAGCTTGGTTTGATTTGGCAAGGCCTTATAAGATTTGTCCTGCTTTCTGCTCATTTTTTAAATTATTATTTTCAAAGACATTTGATATTTAGATTAAATCTTTGATGGAACAATACATACTTTTTATTTATTTCTACTCAAGCTTACGTTGACTACAT
>CAEGAF010039028.1:0-11648 GCA_903067075.1 Micropoecilia bifurca | reverse complement strand
ACACCTAGGGGCAATTTAGACAGACCAATCAACCTGACAGTCATGTTTTTGGACTGTGGGAGGAAACCGGAGAACCCGGTGAAAACCCACGCATGCACAGGGAGAACATGCAAACTCCATGCAGAGGGGCCGGGGCTGGGAATTGAACCCAGAACCTTCTTGCTGCAAGGCGGCAGCTCTACCAACTGCGCCACTGTGCAGCCCTGTATTTCTTAATAAATACAGGAAATGTTGTGGAGTGGAGAAATGAGACCGTGAGAAAATCAAGTCTATAAGAGAGCACAAAATAATAAATTCATATTCAACCTGCAGAACACACAACCAACAACCGCATTTCAACTGGCCTGAGTGGCAGCGCCGTTTCCTCGGGCCGCATCCTGGCACTGGCCCAGCACACCTGTATCATTAAATCAGTCATTAAAGGCAGGACTAACTGACATAATTTGATGTACAGCATCACTATAACCGACTCAGCAGACAGGTAAGTCATCCAAATACGATTACGCGGTGGGGAGGTGGGGGGGGATGCAATGACTTAAAGGTGGCGGGAGCCGTGGAGGGAACCTGCTGGCTCTCCTGGTGCAGAAAGGAGCTGACATTTACAGGAAGGCGGAGAGCAGCAGCAATTCGTTTACGTTCGCGGTCCGTTTGCATGATGTGGAGCAGGCACTTTGTTTTCACCTCACAGAAGGTAAGATATTCACAACATGCACCGTGCAAACGGCGAATCAAAGCCACTTTAAAGATGATAAAGGTGTTTGACGGCCAACAAGCTGACAGGTGTCGTTTTCAATTAAATGTGTTATATTTTACTGCTCTACCAGAGGGGAAGAACTGCCACTCGACGTAAACTATAAGAGATTCTCAGGTTATGATAATGCTGTGTAAAGGAAATGTTGTGTTAGCATGCTTTCCCAGTTTGTATGGCATGTTGATGGTTACAGTTACAATGTAAGTATGTAGCTATTATTGCAAAAAATAAACCCTTAGGAACTTTGTCGTCCATCACCATTGTCTACCAGAAACACACGAGTACAAAGATTCCAGCTAGAACCTTTGCCTGTAAACAAAAAAGCAGCTAAAAGCATTGAAATCTTTGTAATTAATCAACCAATAATTTGTTATTGATACACAAGCGTGACATGTTTACGTAGCAGTAAAAGGGTGATGCTCATGTTGTTTGAGGGGCTCTTGGTCTGCTATAAAGATGCTGGTTTTAAACTCAAAAGGTGAGTTAAAATGCACATCACAAAACTTCTAGAAAAAAAACCCGTAAATGGGAGTAAAATGACATAAAAACAACCTTTGAGTGACAGATGGTGAACTTTCAGCTTCCACACCATGACAGGATTTCTCAACTAGCAATATTTCCAAAAGTTGGATTGTTATTGTTACTCTTGTAACCTATTGAGACTAAAACTAGCTGGTCTGCTAACCATTAGCTAGTCTGGCACATACTCTGTTGACTTTAAATCCTCGTTTTGGTATGATGAAATTATTTTACTGCTTTACAAACCAGAACCTTTTTTTTCATATGTCTGTCCATCAGCAACCAGTTTCTGCCTGTTCATTACTATTAACGGCGTACAGTCTGGTGATTTTTTTATTTTTATTTTCCATTCAATACTCTGATTAAATGTCAAATGACAGAACTCTTAGATCACACAAGACAAATCCATAAAAACAAGGAAGTGCCACTGCTTTTATTGCCCTTTCAGCCCTTCAAGTGCAGCGCACTTTTCTGACTTCTTAATAAAAACGCTTTAAACGTCAGGAATGGTTTGATGGAAAGCTCAAGGTTTTAAGATTGTACCATTTCAAAAACCTTGCTATGCTCTGATACTGGTAACCAACTAGCAGATAATTACTCCATAGCTACGGAGGAAATTGGAGCAAAACTCACTGACAGTTATTTTATATTTTAATATAATTAATCTCAAACACACACACACACACACACACAAACACACACACACACACACACACACATAAAGAAACGACAGTAAGGGAGACAAAAAGAAAGGACAGGATAGCGCACAGGCTTGGCTTTGTATTCGCATGCTGCGAAAACAGTTCTTTTGAATGTATGAGTGTCTAAATATGTCTCAGTCTGAATAATCTTCACACACAATGATGCTTTGTGCGGCACAATATTGTTCCAGAAAAGTACAACAAATGGATTTCAATACATAACAAACTAAGGAATTCAGGACTCCTATCTGATGCAAGAGGGACGGGAGGAAGGGGCTACATTCAAGCCATCCTTTTGCTCATTTGCGTTAGAATGGCCCCCACTATTAATATGGTAAATATGTTGTAGCACAAGATAAGCACATTTTAGGGCGAGACGCGCATCAAATTGAAGTCAAGCACAGTTGTGCAAAGTGGAGTAGAAAGAAACTTTGTCTTTTTCCCACACGAGCAAGCAGACACACAAACCAGCCCCGGCTCACAAAAGCCTTTTGTACCTGCATTTCATCCCGGTCCTGAGGGGCAGTTGCCTCCCCCTCTGTGTAAGCAAAACTGACATCCTTTATAAAAGATTTATGAGCCAAAGATGCAAACGATAGAGCGTGAAGTCCCCTGGGAGCAGCCTCCTCCATCTGTGAAGGATCACCTGTTCTTAGGTGGGCTAAAGTGCTTGTTCCTTGCCAGTGTACTAACAGGCGTCCGCGCCGCAAGGCATCGGGCGAGGGGGGTCGGGGGGGCGGCAAAGGCGTACCGAGGGCCGGTAAAGCTTCCCGCCTGTGGCTGCGGAGCTTTGAGTGATGCGGCCACTGCGGCGAACGGAGAATTCTCAGGCAGCTCACAAAACCTTCTTCAGGCTGCGGCGATGCCTCAACAGGCGACTGGGGAGGGGGAAGTAAGACGTAAGAAGCTAATTTAGATGAGAGAGAACTAGAGGAGGAAAAAACTGCAGCAAACTTCACCTGCCTTTTTAGCCACACACCACCCATTACTGCTGACTGCTGCTTTCAGGATTGCATGTGAGAAATTCTCAAAGACACGCGACAAATCAGCAAACCGGGATGCTACAGTAGGTAAGAGAGCACAAGGAACCATGACGTGGTTCTGACTGCACTCGGCCTTTTTAAACTTCCAAGGCCCAGAGAAAAGGATGGATCAGACACACAGCATTGCCGTCATACGGGCATAAACAGCTGCGAGCGGAGGAGTTCCCGCAGTGATACTGCCAGCTTAATGCAGGAAGTGAGGACGGCCGGGGAGACGGCGGCCAAGCCAAGAGGCCAAAACAATTTGCAACATCAACAGGATCTTCAGCGAGGGATGAGTGCTGAGGAAAGCTTTTACATCAAATCCTAAGGAGCCCCAACAGGATTACAGCACTATGCCTTTTTAGACCCACAACCCAACAACAACACTGTTGCTCAGACTGACGGCTCTGAGGTGACACGTTCAATAACAGACGGTATCGCTCACGTAATTTTCTTTGGACGAGTAATCTGGATGCCCTGTGTTTGTGTTTCTCTGCCTTAGCCCTTGTAATCTTGATAAAGGGACAGTTAGGCACTGATGCATCGATGGAGAGAGCCACTCTCAGCCAGATCTCCCATAGGAGGAAGAGGGGAAGAGAAGGAGGGGGAGGGTTGTTGAAATAATGCCATGCTTTGTGAAGGGACTCTGCCTCCCCCCAGACGCTCCGCCCTGCTTATTCACCATCTCTTCACTGCGGCCTCTCCTGGAACCTCTCCACACCTTCCTCCATCAGTCTGGAAGATAAACGCCCCCCCTGTTGAAAGCTTGGTCACACTTGTTGCTTTATCAAATTCTCTATTCATCCTCTGTATGAACTCCCATCCCGCCCCGCCCTCCCCGCCGACGGATGTCGCAAGCTTAAGCGATGAGAGCGGCTGTCTCCCAGAGCCACTTGGTGATGAAGGGGAATGTGTTCAGTCTCCACAGACGCATTTAATTGAGGACCTTGTCGGCACGCCACACCCACAGTCGCTTTATTCCTTTATCCTGTTTGTCTTCTCAGCGAGGCGAGCAAGAAATGCGCCTAAACACCGAGGTGAAAGGCAAAACGACGTGCCCGGCTTTTTGGGAATACAGATGAAACGGAGCGTCGGCGGCGGCAGCCCAGAAAGAATTCAAATACGTTGGCTGGTGAAGCAGAAATATTTCTCCACTGCCTTTTTGCATTTTTCTTTCACCTGAGGAACTTGAACTGAGCATGGCTCTTTGTTGTAGCAATAAACAATGCTCTGTGAAAAGATAGTCAAATTGAGACTTTTAAGATCTACTTTAGCTTATTCATGCAGACAACAGTGGTCTGCGGCGCAGTCAGGCGCACATCTGCGGGACTACAGTACAATAACCATAACGCACACAATGTGCATAACTTTCATAGATGAATCTTTGTAATTCTGTAGAACAGGTTTGTTAGGACCTCCTCAATATCCATCCACCCATCCATCCATTTTCTAACACCCTTGTCCCTTAGTGGGGTCAGGAGGGCTGCTGGTGCCCATCTCCAGCTAACGTTCCAAGCGAGAAGTGGGGTCACCCTGGACAGGTCGCCAGTCTGTCACAGGGCAACACAGAGACACACAGGACACACAACCATGCACACACACACACACACACACACACACACNCACACCTAGGGACAATTTGGAGAGGCCAATCAACCTGACAGTCATGTTTTTGGACTGTGGGAGGAAACCGGAGTACCCAGGGAAAACCCATGCATGCACAGGGAGAACATGCAAACTCCATGCAGAAAGACGGGGGCGGGATTCGAACCCAGAACCTGCTGCAAGGCAACGGCTCTACCAACTGTGCCACTGTGCAGCCCATTCCTCAATATCATTATTTAAATTGAAAAATTAAGATTTATAAGTTACATATTACTTTAGGCAACCTAATTATAACTTTCAGATGCTGAAAACCAAAAACAATATCAATAATTATCGATAGACTGATATGAAACACTTATATTGTGATAAGTTTATCAGACCTATCGTTCAGACCTAATTCAACATATGCACAAAATTAACATGTAAGAACTACCTACATATTTTGGTTTATCTCATGAACAGTGGTTCATGAGATAAACCAAAATCTCATGAATTTGGTTCGTCCATTTTAAAACGAACGAATCAAGTCCGTTTTAAAATGTGTGAACCGGTGAAGGACGTCTGAAGGTCAAACCTGCACCGCCAACCTAGTAGACTTTCCCCACAGAGTGTTTACTTCTTTCTCCAACACCCGACAGACAAACACGGGACTCCGAGGAATATTTAAAACTTGCTTCAGCTATAAGAAAGCACAACGTGTGACGCCTGACGTCTTCTCCACCACCGTTTGCTGTTTTTGCCGCCAAAAGGGAGACATTAGACCAAACAGTCGCACCCTATAACACAGCAGACTCAAAGAAGTTTGTTTCCAGGAACACTTCCAGCGCCCAGCATTTGGAGAACACTTTTAGAAACTTCTACTCTGTCTTAAAAGTGCTAAAAAAAATTTGAGTTGCGAAAACATTCACCATTGTGTGGAAGTGTGAGGAAATAAATGGGTGCTTCAAAATGTTGTCAGCTTAGTACCAACATGGCCACAAATTGCACCTCATAAAGAGACATTTTTACCTTGAGGAGACATTTTGAGACTTGGCACGAAAAAAAGGGGAAGCTTAGGTCTGATAAAGGAGAGAAAATTGGCCAAACGGTCATTATCATGCGAGACAGCTGAAAGAAATTCCCTCTGTGGCCTGAATGAGACTGGTGTCATTACTGGGCTTTGCTTTGCAAAGCCATCAGATCAGAAGGAAGGTGGGAGGTGGGAGCTATTATCCATTTGTAATTGTGCAAGCTAGTCGTTACTCATCCACCTATGACCTGCTAGGCCTCTGAAAGAATTCGCTCCGTCTTGGAGGGCTTTTTGAACCGACTGGTAGTCAGAATGGCCATTCATTTCGTCTGTATACCCGTCCATCCCGCCTTTGTTAACGCCCTTTCATTCCCAACCCTTAGTTCTCTTTCTGGACTGTTTGTTTAAAGAAGGAGCCTGTCATTTCCCAAAGGGCGATACCTCTAAATTAGCAGGAGAAGTCTGGCGTCCTTGTTGTGAGGAGAAACTGTTCAGCCTGTGAACGTCTTTGTGTGTTTCTAATTATGTCAGTATTTTTTTTTATTTTTTAGAGAGGACAGATCTTTCACAGACAGCCTGTGCTGCAACCCCATTGGAGTAAAAATATGAAGATCTGCACGTCTTAAGATCAGGTTTAGGACAGTTTGTTTATACATTCAAATTGTGCATTACAAAAAGAATCATTCTGAATTCTTTACATAAATATTACAATGGTTTTTAAATACAACCAAGAAAATGAAGCAGGATAATTTGCAGATTTCGATTTAGCATTGGTACTTTTAGCACTTTCACCATTTTTAGCACTTTTAGCCGTTCGTTTTTAAAATACCATTATGCGAACATTAGCTAGGATAAGCTAATGCACAAGCAGCAGACCATGTGCAGCATTGCTCCTGACAGGCTTGCTGAAGGAAAAGTGCGAGCGGACAGATGATAACTGATCGAAGTAATGCCAGTCTTAATTCCCAACTGTTATCTTAATGAGGTAAAATGTTCCCATGACGCATTAAGACATCAACCGCGCCTCATCAGTGTTTAATGTACTGAATGCAACCAATCATTTGCCCAGATGAGAAGGTTGGCAAGGTTAACAACAAAGCCTTCACTGACAATGTATGTATGTGTGAGTACATATATAGATATGTATATAATTTCCCTTTCCCCAGCAGTGCTTTCTTGTGATACTACTCCCCTTTCAAATCACCAAGCATATAAATACTAAGTAGTTTTTTCATTATGATTTTTTTTTTTTTTTTTACAAAAAATTAGGGAGCATTGAAAGCATGTTACAATTCCCTCCCTTATATGTGGTGAGCTGTAGCAGGTACAGACACATCACAACCTTTATTGCAGCAATCGTTTGACTTTTCTCCTCCTTCAGTTATATATATATGAGAAAAAGCGTACTCCACTGCTGGTTAGGTTTTATAAAGGAGTGGGATTAGTATCTTATTAGCCGATTTTCATACGTGTCCTTCGCTCTCTGCGTTTCCATTGCTTTTGGGTTGCCCTGACATTCCCATTTAGTCTTTTGATCCCCCCTTAATGACTCTTCTGATTTAACGAGTCAAGCCTCAACTTTATGAATCTCATCGAACTTTACAGAATAAATTGAGCCCTTGAGCCGCGGCGTCACCTACGAGAGAGAGAGACTGTGATATTGAGTGTTACATTGTGGGCAGAGGAGACAGCGCAGTGGAGGAACAGGTGCTACAGGGTAATTACAAACACAGCACGCTTTTAATTATGCTTTCTTGTATGAACTGTTAATGAATGCGAACCTCATCCAAACAGCAACGTGTTCCCACTGTGTTTGCACAAAGACTCGTAAATACAGGCGCGCAGACGCACAAATATCGAAGTGTTTAGGGGGAAGATTGGCAGCCGACGGCTCTGGTTAAGGGCCTTCTTGGGACTTGGAGCACATCTGACCCTCACCTGGCTGGCCCCTCGGAGGCCCTCGAGCGCCTCAGACTTTGACAGCTGGAAAGTTGCAGTTCTTCAGCTTGGTTTGTCAAGAGCAGCGCAGACATTCAGCATAATCTCAGAGATAGGCACAAGCTGCAATAGCTGCCGTGCCGTTCCTATGTGCAGGACAGGAATAATGTCGTTTTGCTGACAAAGTTTCAGACCAAGTGGAGTTTTCCTACTAGCTTGAGCCGAGTTGTTGTGTACGGCTTCAGCAGTCACCAACTGTTTCTCTCCATTTCAGTTTTCTAAATATTGTTAATACTCTGTATTGTCTCGTCTCTTGACCTTGATGTCTCATTACTGTATCATTAGAGCTTGATTTCTACACAAAGGATTGAGCTGTTCTTTTTTAAAGAGGCAGTATTATGTGTTTTATGGTGCCATTATATAGCAAATCAAGCAACTAGTTACCTTCACTTGCTATTATGCTGCACATATCAAATATGACTTAAAATTGGGTCTCTGTCCCTTTAAGAAAAACTCCACTTCTTTCCAACACTCCACCTTCAGAAAGTTGTCCCAACATCGCTCCTGTGTTAACACTTTAACAAAGATTTTACCAGCTGTCTTCTGAGAAGCAGCACGCATAATGAGCTCAGCAGATGCACGGTTCTTCCAAGTGTTTGCTAATTGCTGCTGGCTAGTCTGCAGGAGCTGATCAGTGGAAGCTTAGAAACTGCAACTCCGAGAAGGATCTGCGCTATGTCCACCCAGGCGCTTTGCACAGCTGAATGGTTGCCATGGGAGATTAAAGGATGTGTCAAGCATGCCTGAAAGAATCAAGGGAACACTGCATGTGTCTCTTCGATGAGGGGATAACATCGTAACATGATGTGAAGGCTCAAAAAGTCGATCTTAAATGATACTTTCCCTTTAAATCGCCCTTTGACCTTCTGATTTGTTGATCTTGTTGGACGTTTAAAATGCTCACGGCGGGCTGTAATCCCAGAACCCTCATTTTGACAGCTCCGCTCCGTAACGATTCAGCTGGACGCAGGTTAAGGCATCGACAATCGATTCACTGGGAAATCACCTTAAATGATTTGTCTGCAGTATTTCCGCTCATGTACAGCATGTACATGTACATTTACCCTGTGTGCTCTTCTTGTCATGACTCGCATTCCATTTTCTTTTAAATGAACGGATGATAAATTGTTATTTGTGGTCCGCTTGAAAAAACATAGCAGCAGCAGCAGGAAGTCCATGCAGACGTCACGTCTTCCCGTCTCCACGCTGTTTCCTTTCTCCTCGCTTATTCAGTCCGTCTCTCTTCTGTCTTCAACCCACTTGTCCTACCGCTCGACTCCACTTCCTGTCCTCTCCTCGTGTCATCTCAGTCATCTCCGATGTGGAGGAGGGGGTAAAAAGTCTAACCTAGACACGCAGAGCACTTCAAGCCTTTTATAATGCTTACAAATATGCTTTAAATCGGATTAAGCCATTGGGGCGGGAGGTTTTTCCTGTTGAAATTCAATTTATGATAGGCTGGACGTTGTGAGCACAATGACAGGCAGGACATAAACTTGTCTCAAACACTGTGAGAGTGACAGGCAAAGAAAAAGTCTCAAGATAAAAGGAAGGATCTATGGAAAAAACACACTTTGACAGTTGTTGCTGCAGTTGCACCGAGGAATCTATGGGGTTTGTTGTTATGTAAATTAGGGAGCAGGGGTTGTGAATGTGCTAAAAACAGTGATAAATTTAATATTTATTATTTCAAGTCATTTTTCAAAGTCATTTTTTCATGTAGGCATTTTAATAGGGGTTTATTGCTACATTTAGCTAACCGCAGCTCTTCCTGTACCTATAACCAAAGTTTTTACAAAGAGATACAATACATCCCATTATTGCGATTTAAACTGCAAATAAATAGATCCCACCTCATAATCATTTATCTAATTAAGATGACATCTTATTTTGTTGTTAGAAATTGAGTTGCTTGGCATAACGGAATGTTTTTTTTTTTGCTAAAGGGCGGATCCGAATCTGTCGTTGGTCCAACCTGCGGATGATCCAGTCAGCTCTGCTTCTGTTCATGTTTTCACAACGTTTCAGAAATGTTAATGTAGAAACCTTCTTTCATGTCATAGTTTTTTACCACATTTTATATTATTGGTAAAAGGTGTATTGCTATGGTAATGGTAACATGTCCTTGTTGTTAAAGATGTTGCTGGTGTCAGAATCCTGCAGCTTTACATAAACAGACTTTGATATGTCAGTTACAACGCAGAAAAACAGAGTCAAGAAGAAGAGCTGAGATTACATCAAAAAGGAGTAAATGTATATAACTTTTTCCTTCTTTTTAGATGGATTCATGACAATAATTTTTTGTCACTCTTTCATAATACATTATTTAAAGCTGTATTTGTGTCTTTGTAGTTTGTGTTTGCCTGCCCAGGAAGTACAGACGGAAATTAGCCCGGGGTTACAAAACATCTTTAATCTTGAGATCTGTATTTCCAAGCATAGTTCTTTACAAATGAATACATTTACACTGTGAA
Organism: Micropoecilia bifurca; assembly: GCA_903067075.1. NCBI lineage: Eukaryota > Metazoa > Chordata > Actinopteri > Cyprinodontiformes > Poeciliidae > Micropoecilia > Micropoecilia bifurca. The sequence continues at coordinate 1,566 of CAEGAF010039028.1, read as the reverse complement.
ACCAGCAGCCTGATTTCCCTAAGGATTACCACAAATTTGATCATGCACCAACACCAGATTTGTTTAGCTTCTCACCAACAAACCTGGTGAGAAGCTAAAGACTCTAAATTAGAAGCGGTCGATAATGAATTGGTAAAAATAAGCAGCATCAAGAAAAGATTCCCCAGATCCCCTAATCTCATCTTGTTCAGCTAAAGTCTTAAAATCGGCCAGTGTCCTCTGTTGCTCTGCTTATTAAGTTAGTATTGAGAATCTACAATACAGAAATAAAATGAAATTTCACAATGTGAAACTAAAGATGAATCACTCTGGTATCCATCCAGTTCCGATGCTCATTTGGTATAGATATTTTGGGTCGATCTGCCTGCCCCCTTCTACTCTAAACCACTAAATAAAAGATAACGGAGGCTGGACTAATTGATGCTTTTAACTAATTTGCAACAGTTTGCTTGTGTTGCACACAGGAATCTCTTTTTTTAAAATAACATAATCAAAAAAAGTTAAAATAATGCCCATGCTAAAGGTTAGCAGCAGCACCAGACCAGACGCAGTCAGTCCGCAGGGGTTTTCACGTGTGGCCGCAGCTTGTGGTCATGTATTTGTGTGCATCGGCGGCGCAGCGACCCGCTGAGACGCACACTCTCCATCGAGACGAGCACAGGAGGGTCTGAATGGACCCCGTGGTGGTCTCCATTTCCAGCATCCTGTTTTTGTCTCCGGCTAAACCCCTCGCCTATGAACGCGCTGGCTGAGACGGAAACGTCCAAAACACGAGCCCCGGCGATATACAGGCGAAACGCTACGAGTCTGAATTCACATTAAAAAAAAAAACCAACTAAAAAAATGAACGTATGCATGAGATTTCAAAGGGAATTGAACAGCGTTAAAATGTCAGCGCGAGTCCCGTGAACGGAGAACAAGCGCATTTCACAGAATCAAAAGCGCGGAAGCTTGAAGCCTGCAACTTGTCAAACAAAGTTCCCTAAATTCAGACAGTTGATATTTCGAGGTTGCTCACTGCGATGCTCTGCTGAAGCTAAAAGCTCCAGTTGATAATCATCTGCTTTGTGGCAGGAGGCAAACGGAGATGGAGCAGATGGCAATAGTTTGATTTTGCTCTCTGTCTCTCTCTCTGAATAAGGAACGCTCTAGTGAATGCCAGGCTCTGTGGGGAGAAGAGGGGCAAATTGATGCCCCCCTGCCCCCCCCCCCAACCCCCCCTCCTTTGTCGGGGGAAGGGGGGCCGTTGTTGTGCGCGCGCGGCCATCCCAGAGTGATGGACAAGCCGCGAGGGGATTTCATTACCTCCCTCCATGCGTCTCGTTCCCCTCACTAACTTGTTCGGCCGCCGCGCCTGATGAGGCGATTCTGTTGTTCCAGAAAATAACCGGGGAACAGAGAACGACTCCGATTCAATTAAAGAGTAATGATTCAGTGTTCGCTTACTGATGTTTTCCACCTCCGAAAGGAATTGGGGGGGGGGGGGGGGGGGGGGCCCCCCCCCCCCCAAAAAAAAAAAATCACCGGTTCCGGGAACCCGCCCCACCCCCTAAAAACACCACCCGA
>CAEGAF010039012.1:0-13294 GCA_903067075.1 Micropoecilia bifurca | reverse complement strand
CGCCAGCTGGAGATAGGCACCAGCAACTCCCGACCCCATTAAGGGATAAAGGGTGTAAGAAAATGGATGGATGGATGGATGGATATTTTGGAGAGGAATCTATACTTTTACTTGACTCTGAGATTTCAGTACTTTATACAACACTGGTTTAGGTGGACTCCACTCCAAACATGGACTTCTTTTATTACTTCCTACTCGACGTGGCACTTACTTGTCTTGAATCTAGACTTGAAAGAGTTGAAAGCAATTGCATGTGACTTGCAAAAACAATGACTTTCTCCCACCTCTGATATCGCAAGTTATTCAGGATGAAGTGTTGGATGATGTAATGTTTCGCCCTTGGTGACAAACCCTGATATTAGATATTCTGACACAAAATGTTAGAAGAATGATCCAAGGTCTTTATTCCATCAAAACATCATTTCAAAAAATAATACCATAAGCATGTGAATTATCTTTTTTTAACAAATCTGTTTTAAAAATGAGTTAAAACGTCAAACTTGTAATCATTCAAGCAAAGCAAATTATGACTTTCACTCTTAATAATTATAGGCACAAAATCAATTTTATATGTTCAGCATCTATTAGAAATATAAAAACAAATCACAGTGTTTTCAGTAGAAAATACAAGATGTGTCCCTCATAACCAAGAATCAAGACTGCAAATAGTAACTGGAAATGGCAGTCTGGGTGACCGGAGTAAAATTAATTGTATAATGCCACAAATGAAAGTATGGCATAACACTTGAGGTGTAATTCACAGATTTAAGCTCTGATTTAGGATGCAGCTTATGTAGCCTTCAAGCACATGTTTCTGTTCAGTAACATTATTCTGCAGTGAACTTTTGTTTTGGCAATATTTTGTTTGGACTAAAACTCGGTGACTAAGAGCAACTAATCCCAATCTGTAGACGATCTGTAGAGATTGTTGAATGAGGAATAATTAAAAATCTCTCTTCCTACACAGCTAAACTTGTAAAATATTATAGGAGCCTGGGTGATGCCTTATTGGCAAAGGGGGAGTGCAGGCAGCAATAATTAAGACACCAGGCCTGAGGTTACATTTCAATTTCTTTCTGAATGTCAGTGTGAAATAAAGCTACTGCAGTAAAATATAAGTTTTTACTTTCAATCTTTAAACTCAGTAAGTTGTCTACAGTTCTTTCAACACAACCTAAATTTGCTATTTTGGGATCTTTCCCATTTTTGTTTTTGCAGCGAAAAAACATGAATGGACTTTCATCTTTGTTCTCCTATAAAGGAGCCCAACATGTTTTCCTTAGTAATGGGCCACTTTCAAGCACCTCTAGGGCTCCCACCAAGATGTTCCTGCCAATCTGGTGAACACAAAACTGATAGTTCGCTGAAATCTCAGTTTTGCCCGGAGATTTATTTCCACTTCCTTCCTGCCGTCCAGCTAGAACATTACCTCTTGTGTAATCACAACTTTTCAGCACCATAGACAGCGCCAGAGCCATAAAAGAGATCTACTGCGCATGCTAATTTGGCTTAAAGCGAGGGACAGCACTAAGTTCTTCTTCCCGTCATTCAGCAGTCATTTTCTCCCCCACATTTCTGATTTATGGTATTTGAAATATAGTTTTTCTTTTTTTTTTAACCATAAATGTTCCTCACACACTTTCACTAAATTTGACTTCCACTGCAGGGCCACTTTCACCATGATGGCTGATGTAGAAAAAAATGTTCTTTGGTCAACCTGATAAAGGGATTCCTGCCTCTCTTGTCCCTTGGGTGCACATGCACACACACCCACACACACAGACACGTATTCATGGGATCAACATGTCATTTCACAGCTCGCTGCGTGACCCAGAGGGAAAGCTGTTTGGCTGTTGATACATCTAAAAAAAAAAAGAAAAAAAGTTAAAGTACAAAACAAGTGTTTTCCCTCCATCTCCATCCTTCTCTTTATTACTGGACTGGCTAAATGTGGAGACAAGAGCAAACCTAGCCCTGTAGGCATCATTCCATTGCAGAAACATCAACATTTGTTTTTCTTATTTGCAGATGGCTCTTTCTTTTAACTTAAAAACAAAAATCATTAACACACTAAGCTGCTTTAAAACATCCCAGAGCAATTTGTTTGGTTTCATTTTCAGTTGAAGGTTTTTCCCACATGGCATCACACCTCCTGCAACACCTGCGCTTGAAAAACAAATGCTGCTGTACTTCGGCACATGTGATTACTTCATATTTGACCATATTTCCAATCGTATTATGTTAATAAACAGTACTTGCTTGAATATACATTCCAAATATGTGCTGCACATAGCAGGTAGCAAGGAACAAAGGAGTAGACGAGATTCTTGCCGACACTCGGGCTTTAATCTTGTATCTCGTTGATGCTTGAGTTCGATCAAATTATCATCAAACTCATTGCGTGGCTGTTGGCAAACACAAAAGATTTGCTCATGAGATGCGCACCGGTTCTCCGGAAGAGCAGGAAAGGCATTAAGCAATACATTTACAAAATTTGATGGATCATTGAGCATTAAGATTTTCTGAAAGCTATCTATCATGGCTTTTGTCGTTTTATTGACAAATTTTAAGCAAATTTATCAAGTCTTTGTTTTACAAGTCCAGGCTTTGTCAAAGTTGTGACAGTTCTCTTGCCTCTGACTTTGTAATTAGCTCTCTTGCCGATCTTTTGAAAGTGTGTTTCTAATATGTGGGGTATCTGGTTTACCTTCCACTGCCTGCCTCCTGTTTGCTCAGAGGTAAATGTTACCATCTGCATCTGTTCACCCTTGTCCATATTTAGTCCCATCTCTCTCATTTGCCTTTGTTGGTGTGTCTGTTCATGCAGGCTGTCATGTTCTTGCTTTCCGCTCCTGTTCATCTCCCTTTTATTTGCTCCCTGGACTCATGCTTGGATTGTCTGTCATGTGGACTTTTTGTTCAAGCGCCCTTGCACCTGCAGCATCTTTTGTTCTTTGAAAATTTCATTAAAGACTTTTTGTTTAGTTTAACCTCCTTTGTCTTATGCCCTGCTTCTGGGTCATCCAGAGCACTAACTATGAAAGTCACAGTCAGATATTGAAATAAAATGTAGGTTTTCGAATACATACAGCTTAATCCCCTGCACCAAAAAAGATGGATTTTCTTAATAAGTTAACAATTTTCTCAAATACCAGAAAATATTATTGAAGTACCGTAAGTTATTAAATACAGATGGGAAACCTGGGTAGGATATGTAAGCAAAGATGATGTGTAGAAAGGTTTTTTATTGCTGGAAAATGAAGTGATTCAGTTACAGATGAGCACCAAACAAAATATATTATCAGAATATTGTTTTTTTTTTGCCAAGGATTTCTTATGTCTTAATTTTCTGCCCCATGTCTTGGTGGGTTTACTGGTTTGTTTGGAATCACTTTCATGTTGCAGAGTCCAGTCCTGTTTACACACACACACACACACACACATATATATATATATATATATATATATATATATATATATATATATATATATATAAATAAAGCTTTTTTTTGTTGTTGTCACCTCGTCCCTGAGCTATTATTGGTCAGTTCTCCCGACCAAAAACATTAAGAGTCAGGAGGAGGGTCTTAGCGCTGTAATTGCTGTATAATGTGCTAAAGGTAGAGAAGCAACTTATTATTACAGGAAAATTGCTTATCCATTGTCATCAGTGGCTATGCTAACTAGCCTAGCATTCACAGTAGACTCTTCTACAGGAAGAAGCTGTTGGGTTAAAGGGTGGAGGTGGACCAGATGAGCAGATGTATTCAAGGGAGATTGACAGTTCTAAGACCCACCTCCTAGCTCTGATTGGTTGTTTCTCTTCTTTGAAGAAGTTGCCTTTTATGATGTCACCACAGGGATCTGTGCACAGAAACCTGTTTTACATAAAGTAGACTGTCAAGATGATCATTTTGCTTAAAACATCAAAAATAGTAAAACAAGACATGTTCCAAAGGCAATAAAAAAGGCAAAAAAATTAAATAAAAATATGCATAGTAGCTTTAAGCTATTTCCACATCCTGAAGGATGAGCCCACAGACACTTTTTAAAATAAATAAATAAAAAAAAGAAGCTACTTCCTCTTGTGCCATGAGTCCATTGAATGCAAAATGTTCCCGAGAGACAAACTTCCACATCTTTAGCTCCAAATAGGCATCTGGAATATCGCAAAAACAACAAACTGGGTGGATGACCTCATCCAGCTGTTCCTGGCTGCTGGCTAAAGAAAGCCTGCTGGTGTATTAAGCTTCCTCTTCCAGTTTGGCCTGGGATACTATCAGTACATGTCCCTACATGTACAGAAAACCGTGCACACGCACTCCCCGTCCACCACTGCAGGACCTTGGTGCTGGAGGAGCTGTGAATTGTGTGCTGACTTCTAGACATGCTTATTTGTGGTTCAATAAGGGGTTAGGAGTAATGGTGGGTGTAAACCTTTAAAAAAAAGGTTCAGTGTGGGCTACTGTTAAAAAGCCATGTTGGTTTAAGGCCACTGTAGCTTAATGAGTGGAGCTGAATGTAGTTATTAAGTGCCAGGTTTGAAGTATGGGGGGGGGGTTCGAAACAGTTTAATGTGATGAATTTAATTGAAGTAGTGACTGTCAATGTGAACATTTCTAAATAGTATGGTTTTCCTAACCTAAAACGTTTATAAAAAGCACCGGAGGAAGTTCAACAAGTGTTCTGTTTTTCAGAGTGTTGTCATTTTCTCTGACTTGGATTTTTCTTCTAGTTTTTGACCTCAGCTTTTAAGGAGCACAAGCGAAGGTTGTTAGCGGTGGAGCACAGACGGCTTCATTTAGGACGGTTAGCCATCGATCCCTAAGGCTTTTCTCACCACCTCAGCTTGCTAGAAGTGTCTTCACTGTTTACTCTGTAGAAGCAGCAACTAAAAAAAAAACCCAAAAAACCTTGTTTTCACAGCATTGAGCGTTTCAGTTTAACTGCTGAAGACTGAGAAAATCCTTTTCTGGTTTTGTCGGAGATTTTCCTCCTCCATTGCCAAAATTTGCATTTTTGTTACCTCTGTGTTTGTTTTTTTTTTTTTTATCCCTTCAGGAAACTATTCACCACACAGCATCTCTGTCTTTATTTCCTTACTGTGAGGTGTTTAAACTAGATATCGTTGTGCTTTTCAGAATCCTCAACATCTTCGGCGTTCCCCAGTTTGCCCCGCAGAACCAGCAGTTCCACCAGCTGTCCCTCGTCCGCTCACAGAGACTCTGGCAGCGACATCGAAAGCCTCCTGAATGCAGAGCCAGGATATGACAGCATCTTCAGAAAGGTCTGTAAAATTACATCTGGGTTATGGGAAACAGCATTTTTTCTTCAGTAAGTGGAATACGTGAAAGAAATATTGTGCTGATGTGTTGCATTAAACATGCAAACCGTAAACTCCAGTGTGTTTTAATAGGATTTTATTAAATAGACTAATCTGGAGCCATGCCATACTTTGTTTTTGGATAATGAATTGAACATTTTTCTGTTTAAAACCCATCCCTTGTTTAAACGTCCATGGTCCTATTGGTGTTTCTTCACTCATGTTCCCTAATAAACTTCTGGGCACTTTCACAATACAGCTGGATTCATACTGATGCAAAGATATTTGACTCTATTTTCACCTATCTGAAAATGTGGGCCAATACTGATGTTGAAAAATAATGTAGCCATAAATGCCTTACTGTTACTGTCACATGACCAAACAAACAACACATGACCAAGTCCTTTAGTTCCGATCCAATATTGAAATTGATATTGAATATTGGTCTGATATCAGCCAGAAAACAAGTATCAATCTGCATCTAAAATGTCTGATATAAGCACTCCGCTCCAGCATTTCCACCCCAGGATTTCTATCCAGCAGACCAACTGGTCAGTTCTCTTTCTTTCTGTTGTTTGCTGCTGTTCTCTGAGTAAAATGACTCGGTCCTGCATTCCACACTACAAAATATATAATAAAGTTATGTATGCTGATATCGCATCGGATTAATATCGTTGTCGGCCGATTCTCAAAGCTGCGATATCGGTGTGACGTCAGAAATGAAAATATAGAAAGTTGAATCCATAAGCATTCTACACTTTTCAGAACCGAAAAGTTATTATTTTCCTTCCACTTTATGAGCCGCCTTGTGTTGGAGTATCACATCAAATCCAAATAAAATACTTTAGTTAGAGGTTTTGACAAGCTGTGGAAAAAAAAGAGAACTTCTCCAACGCCCTGTATGTTTCAGAATGAGAGGGAATCCGGTTTGATTTGGCAGCAGAGGCTTTACGCTTTGCTGGCTGCACTCCAAACATCAGGTTCGTTCGTGTCGAACGGCAGGAATATATTTTTGTTTGCCTCTGCAGCTGCGCCTATAGGGAGCATCTTCAAATGTACAACACAAACTCTGTTTTTCTCCGTCTGCGCTCAGTCTTATTCATCAGCGCCCTGAGGCTCAGACCCAAGACATCAACTGAGCATCTTTCTCTCACTTTCTCGTGTCGCAATCTTTCCGCTGCGTCGAGCTCATTGTGATGGAACGATGAAGTCTGCGTGGCGTTTATCAGCGGCCTGCCGGTGTTTGGCCTGGGATGCCGAGGGGTCGGGACACAGCAGGCAGTGAGTGATGAGCGAAATGCGGTACGAGGCTCGCCAGCTTTGATTTCAAACAAAGGCCGCAGAAGCCAAGTTCTGAAAGAGGAGGATTAGCGCCTTTGCTTCCCTCTGAAGAGAAAATGCCTTTTCTTTAGCAAGCTGCACTAGAAAAGGGATAAAAAAAAATAAAAAGAGGACTGTTTCATAACTCTAACGGCCATGGCATGGATCTCATTAACACGTTAGCGCAGCGTGCATCATGTGCCCTTGTGGAAAGAAAGCGTAACATTAATTGTTGTGTGTGAGGGCATGAGAAAACCAGGAAAGCCTGAAATGTAAAAAATGCTTAATCCTCTCCGAATCCTCCTCCTCCTTTTCCTCCCCGACTCCGAAAGCCGTAGCGCTCGCTGCGTCGCCCCACATGCAACAAACCCAGACGTTCCCTCGCTTCCCAGAGGAAGTTGCTTCTGCGGCATAAAGCGGATCTTTCTTTTCCCGGCCCTCCCAACAGAAGCGCCTCTATGTTCGCACCAACACCGCAGCTGGCAGCACAATAGACCCAGTTAAAGCTCACACCTACGAATTAGCTCCAAAAGAACCTGTGAATGTCGGCGCAGGAGCGCGTTCCCACTCGATGGCAGCTCAAAACTTTCTGCAGTGTCTTCATTAGGGAGTGTACACAACACGGTCTCTTTCCTGGCTACAGCAGCCTTGTGACTTTGACAGTGTGTGTGTGTGTGTGTGTGTGTGTGTGTGTGTGTGTGTGTGTGTGTGTGTGTGTGTGTGTGTGTGTGTGTGTGTTTCTGAGCAACATCTGTGAAAGCTTTGTTTCTTTTTTTCTTTTTTCCCCCCATCATCTAATGGTGTTTGTTATAATGTCAGTGTTGCTATAAAGTGGCTGTTGCTCGTTACACTTAAGCCTTGCCATTTGGTCCTCATTACGCTCCATTCCTGTGGGTTAAATTGCTCCTCCAGCCTTCTCTAAATTCATAGCATGCTTCAGCAAAGAAATGCTGATGTATATATAATGCGATAGCCCAGGTGATTAGCAGTGATTTGATGCGCATATGTTTCATAATTCCATTTTGATTCATTTTATTGTTTCCTGCATGATAATCTATGCTTTTTTAGTGTGTTTTGGTTTTAAATATTCCGTCATCGATGTGTCGCTGTTCTTGAGCCAGGAGGAAATTATAATTTTTTTTCTGTTTTGCACCGACAGCTTTATTCTGTTTCAAAGAGTTTGTCACCATCTCCGTAACTCAAAAGGAAAATTGTCAAGTAAAGTACTGAAAGACAAATGCGTGCAGAACGGGTGTCTGTAGAGATTTTACAATCAACACATTGTTAGCTCTCAGTAGAAGGTGTCAGCCATGAGGATAAATAAAGCACCCACACACAGGCTTAGCTGTTCTCATGCTAGGGTGTGTTGCAGCTCACCCTGAAGGCCATCTCAATTACACAGAGGTCTGTTAGTATCGAGGTAAATCAGGTGTTTCACAACTGGAAACATTTCCCATTCGTGTTTGCAAACAGTTTAAAGTGCTTTTAATGACATGTCTGGAATTATCTGGAGAGGCTGCAGGTTAGTTTGCTGTGTACTGCTGATAAGCTGGCTGAAAGAAGGCTTCTGTGCTTTTCAAGAATTTGAAGGAACACAAATTTAGGTGTTTGACTCAGGAGGCAATTCTGCTTTGAGTTTATCTATATATGAAATTGACAAGTTTGAGAATATCTGCTCTAAAACACCAAGGAAGTACTTCCAAACTGTTGCAGATGGTCTCTATTCAGTCATTAGCAGACATCAGGCAACTCCTGAAGGCAGTTGTTTGTACTCGGAGAAAAATGGGGCTGAATAGTTTATTGCACTGCACTTTGAGTTTCATTGTTGCTTAAAATTAAATTTCCACGATCGTTAATAATCAGACTGCTCACTTTCAGGTGCATTTTCTTATATTGGTGATTTTTTTTTTTATTGTTGTGTATTCACACCTTACAGTCTGGTAGACTTGGTTCAAAATTACAACTTTTGCTCCATTTTTCATTTGGTGCAGTTCACTTTCACACTTCACTGTGTAAAACGAACTAACGATTGTGGTGGAGCTGCACCAGCAACCACTGAAGGAAACGACACAACAATCTCAGAAGAAGACATTGAGCGCCACTTCCTTCTTCACAAAATGTAAAGCAGTTGTAGGATTTCTTCTCGTCTTTGGTAAAAGACCACAAGTCATTTCTCCGACTAGCTCTGGACTTGGGCGTACGTCTTGATAATATTTACCCAGAATGCCCTGTGCTGTAGTTGGCTTCCTGCTTTCGGAGCGGTCTCCAGTACGCTCGACGTCCACATATGCATTCGAAACGTGCCAGAATTCACTGTTTTTAGACAGATCAGAGTTTGCTTTTTTGGTTCGCATCAGAGTTCGATTGGGCTTTCACACCTCCCCAAACGAACTGGACATTCTTGACAAATCAACTAGAGTTTGATTAAAGTGGACTAAACAGGTCTGGTATGAAAGAGACAAGGATGTTTGACGCTAACAGCTGTCTTTCCCTTTTTGAATGTCTGCAGAACGACGAGCCGGTGACAGGAGGAGACAGCACCAGCGAGGTCTCCGTCTCTTGCTCCTCCACAGACGACACAGCCAGCGTCGGCCCGTCCAGCTCCAGTCCGGAGGGCAGCCAGGGCCTGAGCGGCAGCTGGAGCCCAGAGGAGGGCATCCAGTCTGAGGCTACCAAAGCTGAAGGCCAGGACAGTTCTGCTGCTGGAGGAGGAGGAGCAGGGGACGCTGAAGAAGAAGCAAAAGACCGAGTGAGTGAGGTGCCGCGGCGTTCCGGTCTCTTCAGGAACAGCAAGCGCTCTCTGTCGCCGCTTCGCCGCCACAGCTGGGGTCCAGGGAAAAACAACGGAGGGGAATCGGAGATGAACCAGAGGAGGTGAGAGCTGGAAGGAACTCATTTTGATTATAGACTCAATGATTATTCCATTCTTACCAGTTTCCTGTTTTCAAAGAGGTCTGCCATCCTGATTGGGATTTTGACTCGTTTTGATTTTGTTTGCAACACGTAACAGAAAATTTAAAAAGAACCTAATCTGACATTTGTCAATCAAAGAAGATTGAAGAAATGTTTAGTATTGAAATTTCTGATCACGGTTCAGGGAAATTCAGAAAAAATTGGACAATTGCCAATTTTATTGGTGCATTCCTAAACATTTTACCAACCTGTTGGTGTTGGTGAGTTTCAGTCAGCAGGTCTCACTAGACCTGATGTCTCCAGAATCATAGGTCGTCATTATGACCTATGATTTTGCTCATGACATCTCCTTTGCACATTTTTAGTGTAATAATGCCTTTGTTGCCATTCATCAGGGAGCAGTTTACACAGAGAGACACATGCATACAGCAAAACCTGGTGTTTACATACACTGAATAAAAAGTAGCACATTTTTATTCTCACAGTCTGAAGTTAAATCAGACCAAACTTCTCTGGTTTTCGGTCGGTTAGGTTTGCCAGTTATTTCTATTTGCTAAATGCAACAACAATGAGAGAATGTGTCAGAGATCAATGAATTGTCAAGTAAAGTACTGAAAGACAAATGCGTGCAGAACGGGTGTCTGTAGAGATTTTACAATCAACACATTGTTAGCCTAAATGTCTTCAAAATCAGAAGTTTAGCAAATAAAATGTTGCATAAAACGTTATTTAGCGAACAGCAAAAATTTTAGTAATTTTAACTAAGCTAAAACAAATGTTTTTTTCTTTTCAGTTGTTGTATTTAAACTTCTGGTTTCAACAACTTCCAGCTAACAGAAGATGCTCCTTAATGAAAAATATGAATAAAACCTCACCAGGTAATTTCTCCCATTTAAAAAAAAAAGGGTTTGCTTCATCATATTGAAGTGTTATTTATGCTTTTTAAGCATTCATACAGGACTTAATTTTTTTCATTGCAAAGCCTTAGTGAAAACAAAAAAAGATTAGAGGAAGGTCACCAAGATTTGATATTTGGTGCAAAGTTGCTAATGAGAAAAGCGAAAATCTTTCTTCACTGTGAAGGCCGACAAACACAAAACACCCAGATCATAAAAAAACCAAACATCCATGTCTAAACTTACAAATTCTGTTAAGTTTGTATCTCAGACCAAATTTGTACATCCTGCTGCTCCTGTTTGATCGAATCTAACCAGAATTATTGATTGCAAAGAGTTTCTTGGAACCGTCATGAAGTACTCGTAAAAAGGTTGACACTGACACAGCATTGTGTCGATAAGCATCTACACCATCACACTGTCCGACTGCCTGCGTGTCTGCAGAAATAAGCTGAAGGCAGAGCAGCGAGTGGCGCTTTCCTCACAGGCAGACTGAGGGTGACAGGAAGTGATAATGGTGCTTGTGATGAACTCTCAGCAGGGACGGGATCAGCAGCACACTTGTGTATGAATTACAATTTTGGGCAAGAAAGCCACTAAAACCATCCCAGGCTTTTAGATATCTATATATTAAAATTTAAAGCTTTTTACATTGTCCTTTGAACTTTGGCTGTTTTTACTCCATTCAGATGTTTTTGTGTCTCTGCAGTGAAAACTTACACATAAACTGTGAAGAAACCTTTTGGCTTTAGATTTCCCTCCTCTTTACCATCTGTTTTTACATGATTGCTTAAACACCTAACATCAAGTTTTCTGATCTCACTTAATTGGATTTTTAAAAAAAAATTAAAATAGATTAAAATTCACTAGAAGTGGAGCGGGGGGGGAGGCTTAATTCTTACAAAAATGTAACAGGCATACCAGGATACAGGTGGATTAATACATAAAAAATAGGAGGTCTTTTCCTGCAAGGCAGTATTAGTGTCACTTAGATGAATATGAAGCTCTCACCGGCAGCGCATTAGTTTGACATAAAGAACAGAAATCCACCAAAAAACATCTCTGAAGCTCATTAATTCTAGATTAAAGGTGTTTGTGCTACAACGGGGGGCCATGCTGGTAGCTATTTATTGGCTTTATGCAGCGAGTCTCCTCCTCACGGCAGGAGTTGGCGTTCAGGACAGATTTCAGAGAGTCGCTGCTCTTGGCATGGACGTCTTTCAGGCTTTCACATCTGTTTCCACGCTAATTCAACTGTTTCCTGGCTGAGGCCTCTTGTGTATCAAACAGATGTGGGAATGGTAAAAGTGGAAATGCACCAATTAGTCGGAATTGTCCAATTTTTTCCCCCTTGATTTTCTGAATAATTAGACTTTTTTTCCCTCCCCTATGCTTTTCCCCATGCAAAGCATTAAAATAAAGAAACCAACATATGACGTAAACAACTCAACCCACAGCATGCACTCCTTTGATGCTGTTATGTAACTTGTGATTAACCATTTACTTTGATGGATTAATTTCAGGGGAAAAAAAACTGGCAAATCTTTTATTTCTTGATTATTCAGGGTGTCTGTGTATCCTTAACGTGTCTTAATTCCCTGTATCTAAAATGAAGGCCCTAAAATGTCTTAAATTACTTTTAAAAATGTAAGTCTGCCTTAAATGTGTTAATCACAGACCTTAGTTTTAGCATGAAGGTACTATTTAATCTGGTCTATTCGCTTTAATGTAGTTTGTTTAACTCGTGTATCAAAATGAAGGCCTTAAAATATCTTAAATTCATTTAAAAAATTTAAGTTGGCCTTAAATACATTAATCACGTCTTAAATGTCAGTACGAAGGGATTATTTAATCTCGTACATCCTCATAATTATTTTTAATTCATGCATCTAAAATAAAGGCTTTAAAAAGCTTTAAGACCTTTATTTTAGATGCATAAAAAAATCTAAGTTGGTCTGAGATACGGTAATCACTTGTCTTAAATTTTAGCATGAAGGGACTATTTAATGTCATATATGCTCATATATATTACTTTTCTGTGAGGCAAAGGTTTGAGTCACTCTTAAATGGTTTCTGAGCCTCAAGGCGGTTCAGGATACCGCTGCCTAGGCTACCTCGCTAGCTAGCTTTTTTTGCGTCTGTCATGAGCAATTAGCTCGATTCAAGGGGATCAACGATCGACGGTGAAAGGAGAAAGTTATTGCTACTCGAGGTGAAACCCAACACAGAGAACACGATGGCAACATTTACACTACAAGTCCAGAATTTTGCATGCACAAATGCCATCGGCCGCTTGGCTGGAAGGGAACTGGCACTTGACGCCACGTCATGCTATTTCTGTTTCGTCACTTCTTGTGTGTGGAGTTCAGCCCACACGAGACCAGATGCATTTTCTGCAAAAGAAAAGAAAACTTCTACGTTTGGCTCTATGGGGGTTAAGGCTGTAGAGAGCCACATGTAGTCTGAAAAGCACAAAGCTGCTGCCAAGTCCCACAACCAAACTTCCAGAAATTTCATAGTTTTTGCTATGCTTGATTGTAAAATGGCAACCACCAACCGCCCTCTATATATCTAGTTTTTTGGTCTTAAATTTCACTCAAGGTGACTTTAAAATGTCTTTAAAAAGTCTTAAATTCGACTTGCTGAAGCCTGCAGGCGTCTGTGCATCCCTGTCATTATGTATTTTCTCATTTTGTGTGTCAAATCCTTAAAAAGGATTCGGTCAAAATTGGGACTAGACCTCAACACTAGAGGTGTGCCGATCGATCCGGTGAGTGTTTGTAGCTGCGCCGCTTTACCTGCTGCCTGATCCTCCATGTCTTTTTGCTGCCGTGAGCCTCGA